>CALSCR010000272.1:0-16038 GCA_943704495.1 Pigoraptor chileana
ATGCACTTCGTCGCAATCGGCACGTGACCAGACGGGGCGCGATGACGCAAGCAGCTTGTTGTCAGCCACTTCATCGGCGCGTGATCACCGAGGGAATTGCCCCACTTTTGCAGTTCACTCGTCCACAGATCGAATGTTCTCATTTCAGTGGCACAAGACCAGCATCCACGTAACTGCATAAACGCAGTGGTAATCAGATTTGCCGTTGAATCTTCATAAAACGGCTCGTTGTGAATTGTATTTTTCAGTTTGGGCCTCAGATTTGCTGACGTCAATCCCTGTACGGACAAACAGAAAATGTCAAAGCTCGCCATAGTGTGAGTAAAACAAAAAAAACACGAGTCCCATTCAAAAACCCAATCTTATGTTGCGGACTTTCAAGTTTGTGTCTCGCCAACTCAATGCACAATCTATTTCATCTGCTGCGCGCAGCACGGGTGCCAACAAAGGCATCGGCTTCTTTATCACAAAGCGCCTCTGCCGCGAACTCGGAAAGGAATGGGTCGTGATGCTCACGGGTGAGCTGTGTATTCGAGCGATATGTATCGCCGTTCTTGTGACTCGCATGACACGCCCGTCTTTGGGTTATGCTGGTGCATCTTTGGTTGCGAATTTGCAACTCATTTTTTTCATCTGCTTGCTGTGTTTGCTGTGTGTTTGCAACACACGTATGCATGCTGGAAGTGCTCTGCGCTTACATCCTGTACTCAATCATGTGCGAAACAAGACATACCTTGCCCGGAATGTGGACACCGCTCAGGATACTGACTTGAACCTCTTATCATCCATGTGCCTGTGCAGCACGCAATGTGGCCCTCGGTGAAGCTGCGGTTGCGTCACTCAAGGCAGAGGGGCTGTCCCCCGTATTCCACCAACTCGACATAGACAACACGGATAGCATCAATGCTTTCAAAGAGCACATCTCGGCTACATATGGAGGCATCGACATTCTCGTTAATAATGCTGGATTCGCGTTTAAGGTTTGTGTAGTTCCATTGCTGCTGCATCGGGTAGTCAGGTTGCATTGGATATCCGGTTGCATGATGGCTGCATCATGTCTGCATCATGGCTGCATCATGTCTGCATCATGGGTATGTGTCTGATTCGAAGCTGTTTTGCTGGATTGAGTGGTGTGGATGCATCATGGAAGCTGTCTTGTGGATGCCGCCTTCTTTGCATTTGAGTCCCTTAGTCTCTCAAAGGTCGCTTGCTGCGATAACACCTGCCTGTGCAATGCATTCATTCGCTCAGGTTGCCGCAACGGAGCCGTTTGCCGAGCAGGCGGAGGTCACTGTCCGCATAAACTTTTTTGGAACTCTCAACGTGTGTAAAGCGCTGGTGCCGATTGTGCGTCCCGGAGGCAGGTGTGTGACTTAATATGCGTGTGCGTGTGCGTGCATGCGTGTGGTATGTGTGTTTGGTGTGCGTGTGTGCACGCGTATGTGTGTTGGGTGTGTGTGCGCGTGTGCTTGCGTTTTAACCAGCTATGTTATGACATGACAAGATGCGTGCGCTCACATCGTAATGCTGAAGCAAGAAACAGAAACTGCTTTGCATCATATCCTGGTTTTGTTTTTGACTTACCTGACCGGCACTTTTGTATACCGCACACCATACATCACAAAGGGTTGTGAACGTGTCTTCTACGGCCGGCCTACTGAAGATCCTCTCGCCTGCTCTGCAAGCCAAGTTTGTGGACCCCAGCCTCACGCTTGAAGGCAAGTGCACCACACACTCCATCTGACCACAATCCCGCTCATGTGACGTATGTCGGCAACCATGTTATAAGCACCCACATGTACAACAACACTGTGCATGACGGGCCCCTGCCCCAAGCATCTGATCCAACAGCGCGCAAACTCTTGAATTGCATGGTGCTTACGAGCACATTATTCAAAAACCGACTTATGTTGCAGGTCTCGTGGATCTGATGAGCCAGTTTGTGGACAACGCAAAAAGTGGGCGACACACTGCAAATGGATGGCCAGAGTCAGGTGTGTGTGCGTGTGTGCTGGCTATTTGTGAGATCGTTCCTATAAAACAAACATGCGTTTACGGCCAACTTATGTGCCCGCTTTGTATGGTGAGCTCCTTTGCGCCATTGAGTGGCACATGACGTCCATCTGACATCCGCATGCACTCCTCAATAGCATACGGCACATCCAAGGTGGGCGTGACTCAGCTCTCACGCATTCTCGCGAGGGACTATGGAAAGAACGGTATCCTTATTAACGCCTGCTGCCCCGGATGGGTGAGTGCCGGTTTGTTTTGTTGCTGCGCTTTTTCTGCTCTCTTGTGTGCTTGCTTACTTTTTCTGGATGTAACAATCTGTACATGTATGCGTGAATGTGTTGCTGAGCGAGTCCGTTCGAGTGCAAGTCTTTGCGAGTGTGTATGTGTGTGAGTGTAAGTCTATGCGTGTGTGCGCGCAGTGTGGGCTAAATCTTCCTTGGGTCTCACACGCCCCTCTTGTGCACTTGTAGTGCCGCACGGACATGGCCGGAGCACGTGCCCCGAAGTCTGCAGAGGACGGTGCCGACACTCCCGTGTACCTTGCGACCGTGGGGGCTGATGGACCCCAGGGGAAGTTTGTGCGCGACCGCACCGTCCTTGACTTCTGAGCCCCTTGTCGTCTGCATGCCCCTGCAAAGCCACCACGAGCTATTGTTCTTGGTCTTGTTGTCTTTTATTTTGCCGGCAACAAACGTCACAGTTGATTTGAAATTCACATGGCTTGCTTGGAATTGGTTCAGAGATCTAGAGTTCAAATCAAGGTCGTGGACTCTTTGCCCATGGACCCACACTTCTTCAGAGGCAAATCTGTAATTATCATATATACATATATTTCAATCAAAGAAGATATGTCGCATCGCGTTGCAACACTTAAAGGACGAGAGAAAATATCACTCAGAGAGCGAAAGTGCCACAAAAGCAAAGCAAATAACCGACGAATGAGACATGACAGAGGTGAGGTGAGCCAAATCGTCATTGAGGAGAGGAAACCGGCGTTACGTCGCCCGTCGCAACTACAGACCGCAGTTCGCGCGCGAGTGACGCGGGTGCAGGACCGCTCCACGTCCCGTAACCGGCCCGCTTGGAGGCATCGACCGGCACGTGAGCAGCCGCCGCCGCGGAAGCGCTTGGGTTGGAGCGGTGCTCAGATTTGACACGTCGCGGACCTCGATGGAGTGACGACGACGACCCGCCCATGCCGCTGCTAGACGCTGACGGCACGAGGAGGGGAGCGTGCGGCGACTCGTCGGTGTCATTTGCAGTGACGGTGACGGTGATGGAACCCACCGATACACGCCGTTCCTTGGGATGCTGCCGTTCAGAAAACTCCCTCTCGTTCCATGACCACATGCTGAGATCGAGTTTAAGCTTCCTCTTCAGGTCCTCTAGCCTCTTGCGGGCCATATCAAACGTGGGACGGTCAGCGGGGTTTTCTGCCCAGCACTGCGAAATGAGCTGGTTTAGCTCAAAGGGGCAGTCGTCGGGGATTGTGTGCCGATAGCCAACGCCAATGTCACGCATGACGGCGTCTTGGTAGTCGAACATATCGGTGGCGTCAATATGGTCAAACGGCATTCTTCGAGAGACGAGCTCCCACATCACCATTCCAAACGCATACCTGCGTGGACATAACAGCAGCCACAAGAGACGATAGGAATCAGCAAACCCATGATGAGTAGAGACATCCTATTCTCCCGATCACAGTATGGGCTGCGCACAGTAGTGTCCACAATGTGTAGAAAAAGATATGGCAATTCTTGCGCCAACAGAACACAAGTGCCACTCACATGTCGCTCTTGTGCGAGTACTCGCGCCTTGCGATGACCTCCGGTGCCGCCCACTCATATGATCCAAGAAGCTTGCCCGTGTCAGCCTCGCTCTGCGTCCCCATTATTGTCGATTCGCCGAAATCGCCAATTTTGAGCACAAATCCGCGGCCGACGAAAACGTTGGGGCTCTTGAGGTCCCTGCAATGCAAGACATCGAGACAAAGACATGAGCATGGCACACCGTTTACACACGCACAATAAACAACAGCGTCGATTGCTACGCAACACACACACACTCTCACAAGCACACACCAGCCAATCAAACCCACCTGTGAATGACCTGCTTGTTCTCAAGAAAAGCCATCCCACGACACACGTGCGTGAACATTCGCACGAGCTGTCGGTACGTAAACACCGTCTGTGCGTCCTTGTTCAGCTTCTCGACACTCGTCAGTGGCAAAAGCTCCATCACAATCCACAACTCGCGGTGTGACTCGCCCTCGATGACCTCATAGTCTCCGGTGGAAGCAAACGGATCGGCGATGCCCGCACCCGCCACTCCGTCCTCAGTGCCAGCCCGATTCCTGCTCACATTGCTCGTGTTTGTGCCGGACCGTCCACGCCCGCCCATGCCAATCGTCCGCCGCGTCTCCTCACACCAACCGAGGAAGTGGACGACGTTCGGGTGCGACAGGCGGCGGAGGATGCGAACTTCAGACAGAATGGCCATTCGCGTCTCCTCCCCAACGGACCCTTCGTCCAGTGGAATGATCTTGACCGCAACGGGTGCTCCGAGCCACGCGCCCCGATACACCTTGTACTGGCAGTGCGGGGGACTCAAGGGCTGCGGGAAGACGACAATATCCGCGGGATTGATCTGCAGAGCGTCAAAGTCCGATGATGCGTGAAAGGGCATGCCAGTGTTTGCAAGTGCGTCGCCAAAGCTGTTGTTGGGCGCAAAAGTGTGACCCGCGGCCTCGGTGTACTCGATTCCACCGAGCGACCCCTTCTTCTTTCCACCGCGCGCGTAATTAATCCACCGAATGAACTCTCCGGCGTTGGACGCCCACGAATTGCCGTGAAGAAATTCGGAATCAGCGACGAGCACATAATGCATTGCAAACGGAAGCATGGCGTGTTCCATAAAGTACGAGATCGCAAACAGGCAGAGATAAGGGCCGCCCCAGTTATTCGTGTCGAAGATTACCGCAAGACATGCGCCCACGCGGAATAACCACGTGATCACCAAAAAGATGCCGTATTGAACGAGGGCACGACGTGGATAGAGCACGTAAATGTTGTCTTCGGTTTCACGCTCGATCAGCTCAACACGTTGGGGGGTGCCGTCCTCTGTAGTGCTGTACACAAGCGGAATCGCCGTCAACACGCAGAAGAGCAGGAGATCAAAAGCGTCGAATGCGAGCCAGAGATGCTTCGAGTGGCACTGCGACGTCGACTCGTACACCGTCATTTGTGCCTCGGGTACGCTGAGGATGAGACTGACCTCGGGAATAAAGTCGCCGCAGAAGATGAGGACACCGAGCTGACCGATGATGGGCAGAATGGAGACGGGCCCAGCAATAAATAGCGGCACGCGCCACTCAAACCCAATGTAGCGGGGATTCTGTTTGGATCGAACGAGCGGAGACAGAAGAACGACGGCAACGGACAGCTCCAAAAATCTGTAGCCGATTCTTGTCAAGAGGCTCAGCACCTTGAACCAGGTCTCATTTGGCTGCGATGCAATGAGAATGAGGACAACAAAGAAGAAATCGAGTCCAATCACGGCGCGGATGAGCGTAAAGTACTGGGGCAGCATCAACCCCAGCACACGCCGTCGCCAGTAGTTGACAAGGCGCCCGAACACGCGACTGTACCACGACGAAAACTGCGTGTGCTGCAAGCTGTATCCGCCATAGCCATCCTCCTGGGCAATACGCTCGGGTCCGTCTCGCACCATGGCAGCCGCCTGGTAGTTGAACTTGCGCTTCATGATGTGTGGGCGCGCCATGCGCATGATGGCGTCCATCTTCCACATAAGCAACATCAGGAAAAAGATGGGAAATATGGCAAGGACGACATTGAATACGGGCACCCGAAACGCGTTTGTGTGGCTGAATACAATGTTAAAGCACGTCTGCTCAATGTGCGAGGGACTTCGCTCGTCCGGTGTCGGCGAGATTGAAGGCGCCGCAGTAATAATAGGTGACGGATCCATATTCCGATATCCCTCAAAGGGATTATTGTCCGCTTTAAGGACTCAGTCTCAACTCAAAAGAGACAGAGGCTCCCTTTCCCACTTTTGAAAGTTGAGGCAGTTCACCTTCCCCCACCACACCCAACCCACACAAGCCAGTTGAGTAATTGAAATTACAAAGTCAAGGATTACTGTGGCCCCACAAAAGCAGACCCAATGACTACACGAAGTCATGTGCAATTAAAGCACAAAATAGAAACAGGATTGCATCGCAATGAGAGTCAAGGACACGAATCACGGCTTCAGTAGTTTCCAAAATAACGCAAAAAAGCCTGAAACTACACTTGCTCAGTTTGTCAGCGTGAGCCCAGCCACAGAAATGGTCGCTGCCAAATCACGTGACCACCCAGTCTAACCCGGGAGTGCCGCGGCGGTCGGAGCTGACGGGTGAGGACTGGATCTGCGAAAGGCATTACTAAGCAGGTGCCGTCAGCCATTCAGAGTGTGACTATGAGAACACTATCCGGTGAGAGGGCAGTGGGCGACCCACACTCTGCGACAATGCTGCATCCTTTCATCATCATCAGCAGCAGCAGCATTTGCACTACACTCAGGCCATCATGGCATCCCCTGCAGTCGGGCACTGTGCCAGTCCATCATTGATTGACTGACACGCTCACGCGCAGCTCCAGTCTGCCTTCAAACTAAACTTAGCACTGACATGTGTGACCACGTGACATCCCGGGTGCGAGCATGCCACGCCGGCGCTGATTGTGTATGCATGCGACGGTAGGTTGCTTTGCCTTGTATTGGGCGCGGCAGAAGTGCCACATTGACATGCTTTTGCAATCGCGACTGAACAACCGGCCGAAATTTCCCGGGCAACACGAAGAGATGGTCAGATACCGACTCTTGACTTCAACGGGCAGTCAGTACGTGCCTACTGGATCCACATTTTCCGGGCGAGTTTGTGCGGGAGATATGCATCCGCCAGCATGCGAGGGTTGAGGGCAGCGATGGCCTGAATTTCTGCTTTGGCATCCCTGTCAAGCAGTGCGCGAATCTCGGCGGCGATACCGGGCGTATGCTCCATGTATGGCCGCTCCAGGATGGTCAGTGCCTTCCGACGGTCCTTTGCTGTCATTGGAATCATGCTAGTCCCTGGAATGCCAAACCTTAAATTATTGAGGCAGAGGGCGGGATCAGTTGAGATTGTGGATAGATTTTGAGCATCTATTGCGGAATCGCGCTGTCTCAGTGGCAAGACGACGTCTGAGCATGTAGTGATATTTTAATAGCATCCATCCATATTGAGAGCAACGACTGAAACAGAGAACCACATTGATACCACATTTCTTCAACCACAAAAGTCGCGCCGAGGGACGAGTGACATACATGTGACGTGACAAACCTTGCCAAGTCCCCGTTGTGGATTCCAATCCAACGCAAAGTGGGTGTCGCGAGCTCGTAGACCTCGTGGGAAAGTGCCTGCGGCCATCACACGACAACGCAGCATGATAAGTTCATAAAGAACGCACCGCAAGGTTCACTCAACAGTGCACACATCAGTATTACTTGACACGCAGAGTAACAATCTCAACCTGAGATCCGTATCTGTATGTCAGGTAAATGTCGATTCCTGCAATTGGGGATGTGCCAATCGCATCATCAATATGACGCCAAAACAAAATTTGGCCGCACAACAAGGGTAACAGCATAAAAGGGTATCATAAAGGATTATTTTCAGCACACCGTGGGGGTCGAAGTCCCCGAGCATAAAGGCCGGCATGCTAAAGCGCTCCACGATGTTACGCAAGAGCTGACGGGTGCAACGGTCGGGATATCCCTTGCCCTACAAGAAGCATGGATAGAGTGATTGTGAGACGCTTGACAGAGATATGCCACGTCAGTTGAGTCTTTTTAATTGGGGAAATCGCATCAGCAGTGCATCAACGGACCGTCAGAAGGAGACATGGCCCAAATGCACTGACAAAACCGTCGTCAATCAATCGCTGGAATGTTGCATCCTTTTCAATCACAAGAACGAATTTGGCATCCGTAACAACGTTTAAGGCGTCGCCAATACTTTGAGGAACGATATGCCCCTAGATGCATCGAAAACAAGAGTATTCGTAAAGGGGATCGGTAAGAAAACACAGCACGTGCATTTCAATGTATATACGCACAAGCAATAAAGGGCAATACACTCACATGGGTCCCACATTCAAGGCAATTGACCCTGGCGCCGTTCAGCTCGTAGATGAGACTCCCGTACACAAGACCGCGCCCCGAAGCATCCTTAGATGAAAGCAATCCGACTGAAATCAGCAGCCACACGGATATATCTGTTATGTTGTGAGTTGGTTAGACACGCCCTTGAGAGTGTGCACATTCATCGCTTTACATTGCGTCATCCTACCACATTCAAGGATGATCGAGGAACGTCCAACAAGATAGCAACAGTCTCAACACAATCATTCACAATCGATTGAGTGCCAAAGAAGTTGACGTCCGCGTAAAATATGTCCCTATAAAGATTTCAAAGGACACAAAGTTTAATATGAGCGAGCAGTTTGCCACTGAAGGAAAATGTAAAGCGGCGAATTTAAGTACCTCTTAGTTGCCCGTTGGCCAGATACGAGGAGCTTCCAACACGCCTGCATCACTGTGAGGAGCACCGCTGCAATGAAACAACCGGGGTCCCCGCGAACAGTAAACACAGACTGGTCCACCAGACGTGCAGTTTTCGTGTGTGGATAAGACACGCAGGCAGACATTAAGCCCAACCATATCGATCGAGTCCAGCGACAGTCGAGCAAGAGATCGTGACGATCGAAGGGCGCTCGTCCAGCTCCAAGCGACCACGCGCTGGATTGAACCTACTCAGCGAGAACAGCACACACTCTCTCACACTGTTAAAACAATTCTCGTGAGTGATAGTTTTGGCAGGAGGCTTGTCCCGGAGAAGCCCCACCTTAGATTGCCCGTGCTATTTACGTTGTCATATGAAAAAGACGGCGCCCGCCCTTGGGCAAGATCACTCAAGCATTGGGCGACACACGCCTTAATCCTACAAATGACCTCCTCCCTGTTCACAATTCAAAGAGTCAGGGCTTGTCTCAATACTTGGTTCTGGCGAGGTTATATGCAAAAGTATCCCATGTGTGCGACATACCGAGGTACGGGAGGGCGCCCAGTTTCCACTCCTTGAAGCCGACGGTGGTCTTGAGCGCTCCCCAATAGCAACCCCCCCGTATGAGCACGCACAAGCCCGTCGTAATCAAGATTCCCGAGAAAGTTTGCCGCAGAGACAGTGACGTAATCCAGTTCCTGCCACAACAATGTTTCGGCTCTGTAGAGGTCATGACTTTGCGCATAATTGGAAGCACAAGTATACTGAGAAATCCACTATGAAGCTCAACATACGTGGATGGCATTGGCAAAAAACGTTGTGGCCCTCTCCTCAAGCACCGCAATAATGCGATCTCGGATAATATCCCGGTGCAATTGGTTGCGAAAGGCGTCAATTGTCGCGTGCACAGAGACTCGAAGTTCTGCAGTTGTCATCCCGAACATGCTATGATCCACTTCGAATCCAACTGGATCGTGTGGATGCGCGGCCAAATCGTAATAGGCATCTTCATGCGCGCCGTGGGAATCAATGAGTACGTCATACGGATCCATTATGTCCCTATTCTAAATATACTATTAAAGAAAGAATGGTGGTGGACAAGGTGGTGCGATTGTATTAGAATGCCTGACTTTCATGGACCCCTCGTTTCATTCCTCTAATTTTGCGATATTGTTGAACCACAAACCGCGAGTGTGCACCTCCTTTTACACTTTTAGCGACGTCCTCCACACAGAAAAGGCAGTGACGACGGTCTTCAACATTGAGCATGGCGTTACCAATGCACGCCGTCTGTGAGATCCGGGAAGTGGGGAATAGCACCGGTCTGCAAATAGGCATCCATCCGAGATCTCGCTTATTCGACAAACTGCGCCGACGGCTCTTTTTTGAGGGGCGACAGCAGGGGTACCCGATTGATTCAAAGTTACTTTCATATTTCCAAAGTGTAAAACAAGATTTATGAAGGGGAGCAATTCCCACACGCAATTCAGAGGTACTTTAGGAGCTCTTTTTGATCCTTTAGACAGTGACAGGGGCACCCTGGTTGGCGAATCCACTTCCATCGCCGCCTTCCCGATCGCTCTTGTAGATGAGCGCCGCCGAAGCGATAAATGTAAACATGCTAAGGAAGCCAAAAGCCTGTTTTATAAAATGAAATGGAATAACGGAGCTTAGTAAATTTACACAACAGACCACGCAGCAGCAAAAAATTCAACAAACAAACAAAGCAAGCAATAGTGAAGTCTCCCCATGGGCCTGGGCCATCGTGAATATGCAGTGGCACAGTGTGAATGTGATCATGGTATGAAAACAATCAGCAACGCGAATGTGTGTAAAGAGATGGCATGAGTACTCACAGCGCCAGCACGCATCTTGCTAACTTCGCAAATCGAGCTAGACACGTCGGAAAGCTTGGCAGCCCAAAGCGCAGCAGCGAGAAGGAGAATGAAGGCCCAGAGAATCGAAAAGACCATTTCCTACACACACAAAAATAAAAAGTAGACTCGAATTAGTAACGTTTCCAAGTGTGACATCGACAAACGTGTGAAGCATTTTCGTTGTTGTGTGCATAAAATTACTTACAATCTTGTTGAAAATGGCAGGCATGCGGTCGAGAGCAAACACGTAAATGACAAGGGTGATGAGGGCAAAAATGAATCCGATCACACCCGCGGCAACAATGAAGTTGGACCTGCATAGTAGCAGAATAAAATTAAGAATGCAGTGGTCAACCCATGTTCCTTGTGCATCAAAGTACAGCTGCGCCACAAGTTCGTACAACATATGCAAGTTACAGCAATAATGACGCATAATGTCCTACAAACCTGTCAATAAATGAGCTCGCAAAAGCGCTGCTGAAAGGAAAGTCATACGACAAACACGACGAATCGGCAACTGTGCCGAACGTGATGATCGTGAAGAGCTGCATTGATTGGGCACGCCCACGCTTCAAAGTCAGCACTCACACAAAAGAGCAGGCTCCAAACATTTGAAATTTTTCCACATACAAAAACCTCGTGAACAGAAATATGCAGGCCTTGGGGAGAGGGAAGACCACAAAGAGAATGACGACTCACCACTTCAACTATCTTCACAATGCCCCTGGGCGTTGCGAGGATCTGAGCGTTCACCATTTTCTAAGATTCTGCAAAGCGCAAATGCCTCAGACTGAATAGATTTTGTTGTTATATGAGTACACACAGAATTATGCTGTAGCGACTGTTGGTTAATTGCAAGAGTGTAACTCGGCCTTGGTTTTTATTGATGTGACATCAACGGGGGGGGGGGGGGGGAATTGAAAGAGTGGGGTTTGAGCCCGCACATACACTGAAGTAGACGCGCAGACACACACGCACACGCGCATGCACGCACGCACGCACGCACACACTCACACACTTACACTCAAGCGCACAGACGCACACACACAGACACACACGCACGCAAGCACCCACACAATATGGGATTGAAAGAGTGGTTGAGCCCACACGTACACTCAAGCACACACACGCACGCACGCACGCACGCACCCACACACACAATAACATACCGATGCTGTCGATGACCGCCGCCTGAAACTCCTTCTCTGGCGTCACGCGCGAAGTGTCATTGCCTTGTTAACATGTAGGGAGCCGCGTGGGGAGACTAAGTTAGACACACCATTGAATCTCCGAGGTGTGAACGCCACAACAAGCACCAGACAGCACAGACCCACACGCAACACTACGACGCACCTGCAGAGGTCTCGGCGAGGGCGCTCAGCTGCAGCTGTCGCAAGAGAATATTGAAGCACTCGAGTATGGCGGGTCCGCACGACCCATGCGCCCACTCCATGGCACGCTTCAGCACAAACACAATCCCCGCGCGCACGTCGGGTGCGGCCGATATGCTCTTGTCCAGGTGATGGAGGAGCTCGCCCGTCGCAATCGAGTAGAACTGCGACTGCAATTCCCCGGAACAATTCGAGTCGGAGAAATACAACAACAAAACACAAAAGGAAAGAGAAGCACAGCGCCCGCAATGACAAGACATTTAGAGGCATGGACATTACTGTTTAATAAATCGGCAACATTGTAGCGTGTCGAATAAGTGACGACTCAATGACCACCGTACAGTGACACATCGCCGCACAGACAGACCAACCTGAACAGAGCTCATTATAATGCGGAAGACATCGAGGGCAAAGTTCTTCGAGGGCCATGAGTTCGTGTCGTCGAGGTGGCTGCAGCGTGCACGGCATGCACAAAAAATATCAAAGTCAGTGTCATTCGGGCTGTGCCAACACGAAGTATAAGGTAGAGGGGAATAAATGAAAGCGCCGATTGGCTATGACTGTCAATGGCCATCTAACTAAAAAGCAATGGTGCGATCACACGAGAAAGAAAGTAAGTATAGAATGATTGCGGGTAGTCAGTCAGTCACACTGAGATCGCAAAATGCATACAAAACAACTGACAACTCAACAAAAATAAGTATAAAAAATAATTAAATATGAACACGGAACAACAAACGTAAAACGACAGCAACATGAATGCAAGGGGAGCAAAGAGACGCACTCAAGTATGGGCTTGACCAGCTGGCGCATGTTGCCGTAGTTAGCGCGGGCAATGAGGTCCCGGATGCACGAGCACGCAAGGCGCTTCAGATTGGTCTCGTCCAGAATGACATCGACGTCGCCATATGTCGGCAAATTGAGGCGGCTTCCGTTCAGTCCAAGCTCCTCGGCAGACGACCTGCGCCAGTGTCAGCAGTGCAAAATAACACACACAGGCATTGACAATGTAGAATTCAAGTCAGTGTCTCACTCCATAGACACCCGCACATGCGCGCGCGCACACACACACACACACACACACATATATATATATATATATTATATACATGGGAATGCAGTGTACGTCGTCGCACAGATAGCGGGATATGAGTATCCAGGGATGATACTCCCACAATTGGTTGACACAGTCAACAAAAACAAAGCGCATCGGATGCATTTATAGCTGATTAAAGGGCACAAGATACCCCACACCCACTCTGCAGGAGTGGAGCCGTCTTCGTCGCGCATGCTGAAGAGGAGTGACGGAATGATTTTGTCAAGATCTCGCCATATATCTGCGTGGAGATCCTCCACCGTCTTCAGAATGATTGCACGCAGTCCCCGCAAACCAGCCAGACGCGTCCTAGAGTGGGTATGGAGAGACGAATTGTCGAGTGTGTGTGTGTGTGTGTGTGTGTGTGTGTGAGTAAATGGGGGCATGGGCATTCTCACCAGAAAATACTCGTCTCTTTTTGCTTCCACCGATATCAGCGATATTTCGCTTTTCGGTCAATCGCATCCCAAATTTCAACAATTCAAAAATGAAACAGCAGTAACGCATCCATTATATGACAACAACAAGAGAAGGACACACGAGCAACTAATTGCCAACAAACGGCTTCCAAAAGGGTATTAAATTGGTTCGTGTGTCTGTGTGTACGAGAGTGTCGTGCATGCGTGTGGTGTGTGTGTGTGTGCGTGTGGTGTGTGTGTGTGCGTGTGTGTGTGTGTCTGGGGACGAGGCCACACTCACTGGTCGCGCTTGTCACGCTCGGCATCCGCAGCCAGGCACATAGAGCTGAATTTGCTCACAAAGAAGTCGTAGCGGCGATTATACGATGGATTCTCTTCCTTGATGCACGCAAACTTCAAAAACTGAAAACGAGCAGACACACAAATGTTCAAGAAGAAAAAAACCATGTCAAGCCATTCATCCGAGTGAGTAATGGATTGCATGGACCACAATATACATTGCAGACCAAATGCAGAATGACGCAAGTGCACGCATCCCGTGTGTGGCTGGTGTACGAGTGCGAAGGTCTCAGTATGCATGTGTGCCTATAACACATACCAATGATGAAAACATGGAAACATACAAAGACTAACAGGAAGCGATGCATAACTAATAGATAACTAATAGACAGCTCCGTCACGCACCGTTGTTGTTCCCAAAACCTGCAAATCCCCTCGGTGTGACTCGAGAAGGCGCTCTACCATTTGAAGGAAGCTTTCCACAAACAAACCGAGGTTTGTGTGGCAAGCCTGCAACAGTTGGTCCACCGCTTTCATTGTGATCGTCACATGCCTATTGATGTAGCGAGATCCGGTGCGTCCGTTTGCGGTTCGGTTCATACGCAGAATGTGAGTGAAAAGCATGGTTGGATGGACATTTGGATAAAAGTTGGGTAAACAAAGTATCCCAGAATCTACACCGCAGGCAAACTGTAAGAATACTCACGCAAATCGTTGGCGATCGAGGTGCCGCTTCTGCTTGCGAGAAAGGTACTTTCCGATCTTGTTGAGTTGACCTGCGGCAAACGAATCGACCCATTTGAGTACCGGTTGAGAGGCACAAATCCCCACGTCCATCGATTTCAATTATTGAACCCGCGATGTCCAACAGAACCATTTGTGAATGGAAAAACATTCATATGAATGATTGCCCACAAAAAGTTACCTGGATTTGTGCAGGCGTAGTATGTGAGCTTCTGCATGTTGGCAACGTTGAGGCCATCTTCGGGATCGACGGGGTACAGACCGTCCACGAGACGCTTATACCTGCACAGTGATGCGGGGCAATGAGCAAGACAAACGAAAGGTACGAGGAAACAAAAATTCAGAAAAAAAAACACACAAAGCTCAGACAAAATAACAATGCTTGCGTGAGGGTGTCCACTTAAACAAACGAACGGATGCTGTTGCACGAGTGGAGAAAATGTGGTGCGTACCGTTGCTTTGGTCGGCAGCTGAAGCACTTTAGACAGCCCATTCTTCCGCAACCAGACGCCCCTAGCAGCGCACCGTGCACGAGTGTTGCAGACGTGCGTTTTCGGTTGCTCTTAACGTTCTCTATTTGAGAGAGATGCTTTATGCAATTCTGCTTTTTGTGTGGGTGCGGATCGCTGCTGGCCGCAAACACGGCAAACACGGTAAAACAGCCTTCCAATCAGAAACCGGCGATATCTCGGTACAATCACAGCATACCCCGGATGCAAAGACAGGATAGCAGCTTAAGCTGATTCTTAAATCCCATAAGTAAGCACGCTCCAGACACAATCAGCCCATATAAAGCAAGGCGTCGTCACTCACTCTGGTCGGGGTGAATGTGTCGGGCTCAAGCCCCGCGTAAAGGGGTAAACAGACGGGCCTACCTGCTTCATGTATGCAGTGAATGTGCAGTTCCTCGGGACTGTCGCACCCACTCGCACTTGAACAGCGGCCTCCGGTGAAGCAGTTTTCTGCCCACCGACCCTTGGGAAGGTCTGAGCGTGCCGCTGCAACCGAGAGGGTGCATGTCTCTAACTGAGGCGCGGCGGGCTACCAGAAATGAGGTCCTGCATCCGCACGGACACGGCAACGTGTTCGCCCTGCGATGCCGAGTGTGGGGTGCTTGTCACTCCATGTGCGGCGGAGGGTATGTGTGGGTGCTTGGTTGAAACAGGGTCCGCTTGGCCAGCAACGCAAAGTTCAATTCGCGGGGTGGTCGCAACATCAGCGCCACAACTCAATTCAGACTACTCTCTGCCCGGCACATCACCCCACCAACCCCAACTTTTATTCAAACTGTGCACCCGTCAGTTCGATTTATAATACCACCATTAGCTGATTCGCTTTTATCACTGGCGGTAATATCTATTATTGTAGTTTGTACCTCAGCGTATGTGTGACTGACTGTACAGATGCGTAGAGTTGTAATATGGCATCGTCATATTAATTTATGTGGAAGACAGTGTTCTTTGACATTTGCAATGCCGAATTTTTTCCAAGGATTTCGCCGCCGCCCATCCCTAGACTTTGCTTTGAAGTCACCAAAGCCCTACGCGCGCACTCGACGTTTATATTGACATGAAATTGTCAGCTCACTCAATCGAAGGGCCACACCGGCCCAGCGGAACTT
>CALSCR010000274.1:0-19133 GCA_943704495.1 Pigoraptor chileana
CACACACACACACACACACACACACACACACACACACACACACACACACACACACACACACACACACACCCTCGATGCAGTTGTGGATGATGTCAATTATACTGAGGAGGACTTTGCCCCGTATGTCGGCGGTGCCCTTGGCTCGCTCTTCCGACTCCTTGCTGAAGTCGATGATTTCGACATTAAACTGACGATTGCAAACGCAACCTCAGTGATTGTCGATCGCCTGAGACAGGGGGTGCGTTGTGCCTGTCAAGTATATGTGTGCGTGTGCGTGTGTGTGCGTGTGTTGTGTGTGTGTGTGTGTGTGTGTTGTGTGTTGTTGTGTGTTGTGTGTGTGTTGTGTTGTTGTGTGTTGTGTGTTGTGTGTTGTGTTGTGTGTGTGTGTGTTGTGTGTGTGTTGTGTGGTTGTGTGTGTGTGTGTGTGTGTGTGTGTGTGTGTGTGTTGTGTGTGTTGTGTATGTTGTGTGTGTTGTGTGTGTGTGTGTGTGTGTGTGTATGTGGTGTGTGATGTGTGTGTGTTGTGTACGTTGTTTTGTTGCGCAGCGTGTGTCTTGCTGTCCATAACGTCGGGAGTAACACACTGCCAACCACGTGACCCTTCAGATTCGACCGTTCGCCGGAGACATTTTCGCTGTTCTCCCCGGCCTTTGGAAGTCCTCCTCTGAACACAACATGTTCCAAAGCGCCGTTGTATCGCTCATCAAGGCCATCGCCAAGGTGATGCAGCATGCACGCTTGCACTTCGTCGTTATTGGCAAATGCTCTTTGTGTTTGGTTTGTTGTGTGTTGTTGTTTTGTGTGTGATTCGTGGTTGTCCATTGGAGAGCGAAGGGCAAAAGTGCTTCTCTTTGCGGGCGTGATGACCTAAATCCAACAAATCAAGAACCTCGCTTCACCTAACAAAAGTGCTCATACTTCACCACCACACACAACATCACACCCACTGTCACATCGCACAGGGACTCGGCTCAATGTCCGTGGACATGTACGGACTCGTCCTTCCCGTGATTGCGTATTCATGCGACCTAAATCAGGTGGGCACCATATGTCTTGAGTTCCTCTCCGCACACATCCACACACGCACCCACAAACGCAACCACATTACCACAAAGCGGACATACAACATCCACCTGACCACCCCGAATGCACGCCCACGCAGCCCGCATCGCTGTATCTTGTTGAGGAGGGGCTTGAGCTGTGGCTTGTGCTGCTGCGGTATGCGCCGTCATCCGGGGGAGAGTGCACCCGGCTGTTTGGTCTTTTTGCCGCACTTCCGGGGCTGTTTGAGCGTGGATCGGAAACTCTCGAAACGGTGTTGCGGATTGCGGAGTCGTATGCACTGCTGGATGCACCTGCCATCATGAAGGTGTGCCGCTGTTGTCACGCATACATGAACAGACACACAGCGTAAACGCATGCGCGAAGACACAGACATACGCACGGAGATGGAAGATCAGTGTCTTTGGCGCTGTGCGGATGGACTTGGCATACATAGAGAGGGCATAAAACTACGACACCGCCACGCACACTAATGGCACATACACACATATTGAAACATTACACTGCACACACACACCGCACACACACAGACACAGAAACAGATTTTCACGCACTCACACACACCACACACACGTACACATATACACACATACATACGCACGCATTGCACATCTTTCGTGAAGCGATGATAGGTTTGCTACATATGCACCACATCCCCACCGAAACGCACGCCTATTCGCAGTCTGTCGTTGCTGTATTGTGCCTCTGATCCTCTCTTCGTATTGTTCCACAACGCACACAACTGCACCGGTGCACCCATCAGGTGCACGGTCACGTGATTGGCGCGGCATTCGAGGCGCTGCTCAACAGTCTGCAGGAGGAGGGGCTGAGACCAGCCCTCAAGGTCGTCGCTGCATACATGGCTGCGGCGCCCGAACACGCCGACTGCTTCCTCCCCGTACTGCGATGGGCCGCACAGTCGCTGGCGGGCAAGGTGAGTTTGGGGCCTCATTGCGCAGCGGTGGATGCTCGTGTGGGCGATGGCGTTGTCCTTTTTCTGCCTTTTCTTTTGCTTTATGCATCGATTGGCAGGTGTTTGCATTGCGAGCGGGCATGCACACTGACACTCAGACTGACAGATACATATACGTACACACACACAAAAGCTCACAAGTGGGACATCTATTTGACAAATTTGAGGGAAGGATTGAAGTGGAAACGTATAATCACATGGCAATCTTACAATGCATTCTTCTGTGTGTGTGTGTTTATCATGTGTGTATATGTCACGTGTGCATGTGTGTGTGCGTATTGTGCAGGAGCGGATCGGCCTGGAAAGCATGCTGTATGCTGTGCTTTCGCGGGCGGCGCTCTCCCGGATGGACGTCTTTTTCGCTGCGATTGACGACACCCCCGACCAGCCGCGTCTGATTCCAGTGATCGATGATTGGCTGGACAATGTGAGTGCGTGTATTTGCTGTGTGTGCGTGTGTGTGCGTGTATGTTTGTGTGTGTTTGTGTATGTATATCGTGTTGTGCATAAATGTATGTGTGCGTTGCACGTGTGTGCGTGAGTGTGTATTTGTGTGCATGATAGTCTGCTGGGCCTACCCATCCGCTTAGCAATACAAGTGCCCCCCAACACACACACGCACACACACTCTTTTTCTTTGTCTGTCTTTTTCTTGTGAACTCCGTGGCACAAGGTCTAAGAAACTGACGTGAACCCTGCATCTATCTCTATCTCTTCTCTCGTCTCTCTGTCGCCTTTGTCCATGGGCACAGCGCCTATGACACTGACTTGAATCCTACATCTCTCTCTGTCGCCCTGTCTCCTTGTCCTGTTGTCCTCCAGGTGTCGTCCATCGGCGAGGCCAATCGACAGCGCGTGTGTTGCTTTGCACTTGCCAGTCTGCTTCCAGTTCAGCACGCCGTCATTTCAGAGCGATATGGCCTCGTCATTGCGGCAATTGCGTCACTTCTGGACGCCCTTGCAAATAAGGACATCACTGCGCAGGCCCCAGAGTGAGTGTGTTAACGGCCGGTTTGTCCTTATTTTGCAAGCGTCTCCTGCCTGTTGCCGGCATATACCAACCTTGGCTATCTGGTTGTGAGCATTCAAGTCGTTTCTATTTGTGGTAATCAGCCTTTTTCTTGCTTGTTGTTTACTTTTTCTCTCCTGCGAATTGGTCCCGCACACACGCACACAAACCTACACACAAACACGAACACACGCACACACTCGCCACGCAAACACGCACACACTCGCCATGCAAACACGCACACACTCGCCACACTCGCCACACAAACACGCACACACTCGCCACACTCGCCACACAAACACGCACACACTCGCCACACTCGCCACACAAACACACACACACACACACACACACACACACGCGCGCGCGCGCGCGCACACTCGCCATACAGCTATCTGGTGATGGCGGTTGATTTTTGGGACGAGGAGAGCGAGGTATACCCGGAGTCGGAACGGCGAAAGGCGGTGGGTAAACTATATTCAGTGTTGTAGCTCTGTTCAATTTATATATCTCTCTCACACACACGTGACACAGACAAGCACACACATGACACACACACAGCACGCGGCACTCTCTGTCTGTCGCTCTCTGTCTCTGTCTCGGTCTCTTTCCCCTCATGACTCATGCACACTGGTGCTGTGATTGTAACAATTACACCCACACTAATAGTCCACACCCACACCATGTCACCGTCTCTGTCGCACCAACTACAACTGTGTCGCTGATAGCTGTCGACGCGTGACGTCACAATGACGACTCCCCTTGGAGCGTTTGTGATGTCTCAGTTGGACGCAGCACGTGTGTCGCTTGGGCAGGCGGAGTTTGACGGGCGATTGGCACGTGCGAATCCGTCGGCTGTGGCGACCATACAGGCACGCCTGTCGATGGGGCAAATCTGAAGCCAAATACACAGAACAGACCCAGTGCAGTGTGCAATCTGTGCGCAGTGCGTCTCAGTGTCGCCGGGAGTGGACTCAGTGGATGCACATCCATAGTTGCAGGGAAATGTATGCATGCCAGTTTGTGAGCTGTGAGGTGGAGATGGGTGTCTCAATTTGTGCATTCACACACGCGTCGTCAACTGAATCTGACTCCGCAGGGAGCGAATGCTTGCTCCTGCTATGTGGTATGCGGTTTGGCGCCAAAACATGGAGAAATTGTCATGAAGTGCTACTTAAGTTAGTAGTAGTAACAGGAGAACAACCCTTGGTAGTAACAAAGCAAATCTTCCGTTTTGGAAGGCAATTGAAACCCCGGATGTGTCCATCCATTGCACTCCCTTCATGAAAAGGCCGAGGTGGTCTGGTCCCCTCATTCGGTCCCTTTCACACAACACTCAACAAGCACACACACTTGCGACACACGCGCATACATTGACGCGAACACAGGCATATACACCTGATATTTTTGTCTTACAGCAGAGCACGTGAGTCCGTCGATGCGCACTGACTGAAGATGTGGAGCGCCACCGCCTCCTTTTCGTCGCTCCCCCCTGAGATCATTGGGCGTCACATTGCGCCATTCCTCTGCAACGTGGACCGTATATCTCTTGCCCATGTCAACTCTAATCTGCGTCGGTGGCTGAAATCGGTGTGTTTCTACAGATTGAAGCACGAATTTGCAGAAAATTGCGCAACGGATGAGGGATTTCGCACTGCATTGTTAGCAGCTGTTCCCAGGGATAGACTTGTCCTTAGCTGCATGTCAAGCACTTTCGTCGATGCATCTGCGTTGGGCGGTGTCCATTCAATCTTACGTGGTGTGAAGGAGTGACAGATGTGTCTGCGCTGTGTGGAGTCTATTCACTCAATCTCACTAGTTGTAAAGGAGTGACGGATGTGTCTGCGTTGGGCGGTGTCCATTCGCTCAATCTCACCGTTTGTCAAAGAGTGACGGATGTATCTGCGCTGGGCGGTGTCCATTCGCTCGATCTCAACGGTTGTGGAGGAGTAAGCGATGCATCTGCGTTGGGCGGCGTCCATTCGCTCATTCTGTCTAATTGCGATAAAGTCACAGATGTGTCCGCGCTGGGCGGCGTTCATTCGCTCAATCTCACCAGTTGTTAAGGAGTGACGGATGTATCTGCGTTTGGCGGTGTCCATTCACTCAATCTTACGTGGTGTGAAGGAGTGACAGATGTGTCTGCGCTATGCGGCGTCTATTCACTCAATCTGTGTGTATGTTTGTGTGTGTGTGTGTGTGTGTGTGTGTGTGTTGTGTGTGTGTCTGTATGTGGGCGTGGCCACAGGAGCAAACAGTTCTGTTCCATGGTGGTTTGCCCACCCCTACCCAAGGAAAATCGGTGTCCTTTAAGTTCAGTTCATTCAGTCTGACTAATCTAATACACACCAACTCGGTGACCCGGAGGCCTCGCCTCCCGGCTCGGGTATGTTACCACAAAACCAAACCGAAGTATGTGGTATTAATATTGTCCTCTGGTGCGTCCACGACTTTATTGTAAATGTTTCACTCCAGGCAACACCGTCCAATTACTCTATGCCAGCATTCAAATGCGCTTACAAAACGGTCACGCAATTCGCCATTAATTTGATTGTCGGTGCGCAGAGGTGCTTTATTTGAGACTCTCTGCCCACTTTCCAGTGGGTGACCCGCACGCTTGGTTTTCTAAAGGGCGGGCTCGTGTGCAACACTGGTGCGTGAGTGACCGACAGCGTCGTCGTGCACGACTTCCGTGCTTGTGACATCCAAATCCTGGACTGTGTGCGCCTCATCTTCCTTGCAATCCTCGTATAACTCACTCAGCGCAGAGATAAACTCGGCGTCACTGCTGGCACCGGCGCGAAGTAGCAGCAGCCACCGGTTCTGCGAGCGCTGGAAAGAGCTGCGCGCCTGGAGCCACTCGTAAACAGGCTGCGATATCTCGCCGGTCGTTGTCGCCTCTTTAATGGTCTCCCTCATTGAAGTGCAGCCGACTCCATTGGCAAGCGAATGCAGCGACTGGGCTGGCACTGTTGTGGCATTCTGGGAAGCGGGCAAAGGGAGGACCCGTGAGGTGCCAAAGCTGACCTGCGAGATTGACAAATGATGTGCGGCAGAGACGCGACGTTGGAAGACGTCTTTGAGGGCCATCAACAGCTGGCGTGCTTGCTTCTCCCCGGACTCTGGAGACTGGCCCACCCGCACGAGGAGAGGATGGGGGTAACGCAGCTTGAAAAAGATGAAAAGTCCGGCAATGCATAATGCCCACACAGCTGGCAATGCATAAAAGACGTTGACGGCTGACGACGCGCTCCCAACAAGCAGCACACTGGCGGTGAGTGCCCCCGAGACGTAGGCGACCGCAATAATGGTGTTTACCCAGCTTAGGTAGCAGGGACGCTGCTGAACGGCATAAGCGGCCGAAAGTATGTCGACGATGATGACGAGAGGAAGGAACACATAGGGTGATTCGATCGCAAACACGCGCAGGAAGACCAGAGCCACCTTGAACAAGGGATCCACAATGAAGTAACTCGGCCGATACCGCACGTCCAACTGCGGCTCGAGGTCCTGCCAGAGTATGGCGGAAGTTGCCGCGAGTGGATAATACACAAGGATCACGCATGCACCGACACTGACATACGCCCAGTGAACCGCTGATGTCCAGCAGCGCACGTTGCATACACCTTCGGTGGCCATGTACGCAACGTCGTCAAAATACCAGCAATGGAACGCACGCATGCCGTTAAGGAGGGTGGGAATAAAGCCCGCCGTTGTCCAAATCTGAAGGATTTGGTGCGCAGGAAACAGGAACACGCGACCGAGCTCTGTCCTGCGAAGCGCCGTCCCTCCATCTGCGACAAAGATGACGGCATACAGGATCCACAGCAGCGTTGCTGACATCACAACCCAAAAGTACCAGGCAAATGACGCGGAGAATGATGATACCCCCGCAGAGGAAAAAGCAGTTCCCGCGGTGTCGACGAAGGAATGCGATACGCGAACGTTGAGCGCAATGTCATGAATTTGAACGATTTGAAGGAAAGTCGTCGCGAGTTTGACGATGTTCTGTAATGTCAGGCGACCAGTCTTGAGGTAGCTTGCGGGGGCGGTGGTCGTACGCTGCACCATTCGTGCGAACCGACGGGTAATAAAGGGCACCGCGATAACTTCTATTGCAAAAATAATGGCGAAGATGGAAATAAGAGCGATCCCTCCTTTTGCATACGATCGCACTCGGGATGTCGCCCTCAATAAGATGCTGCCCTTTCGTGCGTGCACCTTGCATAGGTCTACTGGCGCGGGAATGGAGCAATCCGTCCCAACCCACTCCGAGTCGCATTCGCACACAAAATCTTTCGTGCAGCGGCCGGTCACGCATGCCGGGATGCAGATGGGCGACTGGGTAGTGTTATCGATTGTGAGCCGCTTGCTGTCGGTTATGTTGGCCGGCGAGTGGATTCCCAAGTACTGAATCACAACGGCGTCTTGTGTTATAGACAAGTCGAGACGTTGGACTGCGTTGGGCTTCAGCATTGTAAAGCCGTCAGCACCATCAAGTACAACCGTGGGAGTACAACACCGGTATACGTTGAAGCTGTTAAGGGGCTCGAATATGCCTGGTGAAGCCTCGTACTCGACCGAGAGTAGGCGCGTCTCCTGCTGGTTGAACGGGTTGTAGCGGATGCGCATGCCGGACATCTGTAAGAAGCGGCCTGTACCTGTTTGAACGGTGCTTGGCTGTTCCGTGAGGTTTCCGACGAGCGTGAGGCCATGTCTGATAGCGTCAATGACGACCGAACCGCGTACCGAGAAGACAGAGAAGGGATTACGGAAGGGCACGACGTCCAAAACTGCACGCGTAGTCACGTTTACTGAGGGCATTGCGCTGCGAACTCCGCCGGCGTTCGTGAACGCAATTTTGCAGCCGGGAAGTATCGCCCTCATCGCATCTGTCACCAGATCCCCGACGCCACATTCCCGGAAACGGCAGTAGTATAGCCCGCCGCTTAGAGGAGTTACAAGAGACCCGATAATTGCCGTGTTGACGAGGCGTGAAACTTCTGCGTCCATTGCACTGATTGTTGCGTTAATGTCTGCCGCGGGAACAACACAATCAGTTCTTGGAATGGACAAGCTCCGGCAGTCACCCAGAATCTGCTGCCGCCCGGATGTGAGGGAAACACGCGAACCAAAATTGGTTCCGTCCGTGGACACCGCTACTTCAAATCTGGCAACGCTTTTGCCGTTTGCCAGAGGGGACGCAACGACAGTCTTGCGCTGTGAAACAGCATCTACGTGCTCAATCGCCGCTGTGGGGATATACGACGTATTCGCCACGTTCGGATAGATACCATCTGTGCAGAGGACAATGTCAACCCCGGCGCGCGCGAGGGCATTAAAGGATGCTGGGAAGGACTCGCTGAATGTCATACCCATCATGGCAATAATGACGTCCGGCGGCTTGGTAGAGGCGGCGAGCAAACGTGCCATCGCATTGGGGATTGTGTTGGCGTCAAGGATGTCATTTACTGCTCCGATCTTGTTTGGTCCCTCACCACACACACCGATGGCGGTCAGGCAGAACGTGGATGGAGTGAACCCAATAACGCCAATGGAGATGTTTCCCTTAGTTACAATGGCGTACGGACGGATATTACGTTGAAGGGGCGTCTCAACAGTTGGGTTGTTCGGATCCGAGTTGAAGACAAAATTGCTGCTAACAACTGTCAAGCCGAGTCCGTCGTAATTGTTGAGAAAGTCGGAAACGCCCGCATGGAATTCGGACGTTGCGACACTGCATACGCACGGCAGCAAGTCGCCGATATGTGACCAATGTGCATTACATAGAAGGATATAGTAGGAGTTAGAAGTCAACTTTAAACAACTGAACAGTCAGTGTCCGTCGGTTCAAGGACGGAGCCAGTCGGATATCTTATCGGTTTATAGTTACAATGCCAGTTGAGCTCCGGCCGGCGTATTGAGCCCGGAGTCACACACCTCAAGAAAAACTGCATACGCGCTCACCCGAACACCGCGTAGCCAAACGATTTTGCCATCTCAAGTATCTTGCGCTGCGACGCAAACTGGTTAAACGTGGAAAGACCCAGAAAAAAGCCCGTGTCGAGCACGAGGACGGGGTTTTCGGCCGTCGCATTTGCAATCCCTTCGCGCAAATAAGTGGCTATACGCGCAAGTCCGCCAAATTCCTGACCCTGCGCGCCGAAAATGAATTCATTCACAATCTTCATTCGTTAGGATTGATACATTGTGAAAATTGTCAGTCGCGGCGGTGATCTAGTACGGTATCAAAACTCGGGTAGCTGTAGCCGACGCCGGCGGAGTGGTCCGGCTCGCCTCACTGAGCGGGCGAGCCGTCAGTACATCACACCACTGCCGACTGCTATGTATACTGTACACTGCAACTGGCACCAAATATGACACGGCCGAGAACACATGTGACAGACCTGAGATGAGTCCTTAGCTGGTACAAAATTGCCGTAAACGTCCGCAGTGGCATACACAGTCAAAGGGGTCAGTTGCACCAATGAGCGCGAAGCGATGTCGCCATTCAGTCCGTGACCGGCGTGCGCGTCGACGGCCGCCTGATGCTGTGCTGACGTCGTCGAACCGTGTTCCTCCAATCCTCCCACGATGTCGCCCGCGAATATCAACACCAAAATGGAGGTGGTGCATGCCACAACACACGGACCGCGAAAACTGCTGCACCGCATCGTCAGCATTGTCCCCGGCAGTGCGCCGAGCCAGTCCGCCGTCGCCGGGCTCGGTCCGATTAGAGTGACAGCTGGCAGACGTGACTGTAGTGGCGTCAGCTGTAACGCCCGCTCACTATGTATCAGCGAACTCGCAACAATATTGTTACCCGTTGTAAAATTTATACATGTAGTACAGAATGTCTAAGATTACACATTGCGTAGAACATATGGGGTTGGCATTCACGTCAGTTGTCTGACAGGGAATCATGGACACGAGGGAGGCTTACGGGATTATGGGCATCCGGGGTAGGGGAGAGTTCGGGAAGCGGTTAAAGGACCACCGGAGTCTAAGATTTTTGTCACGTACGTGACAATAAATTAATAGTACCAATAATTTGCCACAGTATTCAGTAGTTCTGTATTGTGGTAGCCTAGACAACAAGGTTTCGCCGGAC
Organism: Pigoraptor chileana; assembly: GCA_943704495.1. Classification (NCBI taxonomy): domain Eukaryota; class Filasterea; order Ministeriida; family Capsasporidae; genus Pigoraptor; species Pigoraptor chileana. The sequence goes on from CALSCR010000274.1 coordinate 10,156, forward strand.
TTTTAATTTGAAGTCCCACGATTTTCGGGGACCTGCATGGGACATTTCGTTTTTAATTCAAATTGAGCCTCGCTTTTATCAGTAAAACGTCGCCACAGGCCAATTTAATGGTTGCGGGTACAATAAAAATTTCCTTTTTGGTATCAGTTCGCCCAACTGCAAACATATTTTCTGCCCAACATTTAGAATGAACTGAAGTGCCGCACAAACATCGGACCGGGTTTTTCGTATTGTGCCGAGGGTTAATTTGAACTTTGTATCTCAAATTACCAAAATCTCTGTGTACAATTCATTGCCGGTTGGACAAACGGACGGAGATCATCATGTCGGATTCCCGGATCGCTGTTGACTATTTTCAAGAAACCAAGAGCTCGGATGACGAACAGCACTTTAATATGTGCGACAAAGGCATTCACACTCCGTCTTGCCCTCTTGGTTCGGTTTCGCAGCTTGAAATTTCAGTCAAGTATCGGTGCCAGATTTCCAATTTTTAACGGGCGGCGGGAATTTTCGGCGGTGGCGGTGTTTGAAAAATTCGCATGCAAATTTTGCGCAGGTGTTCACCGGATTCGCTGCCGTTTATGCGGTGTTGCGGTGTCACCGTAAAATTCACTTGCTACTTTTGCGGTGCGTAATTTTATTTCCGCGTGGCACTTTCGTTGTTGAGTGAAGATCCACCGCAAAAAACAAGTGAACAAGTCTATCGCAGAATTATAAACTCGCGCAAATAACGCACCCCATGGCCATTGAAAATGCACGGCACTTTCAAAGTTTGCTGCGTTACAGGCGGAATCAGTCTCCCTTTTGAACTGCAGAAGTGGTCGAAATCCGCGCGTGATTGTATCGAAGAAAATGTATTTGCACTCGTTTTCTACGTTGATCTGCGACTGCTGCGCATGCGCTTAGTCTGAATGTGCGGACTGAGATCAATGACAGCGCACATGTGTGTCGAGGGTCATGCATCTGCGCTCTTTATGCCGAAGTGTCTGCTCCGAGGATCTCTCTTCCCGCGTGCTCTCTCTGTAAGTGTGTGCGTCGTCTTCCCAGAGCTCTCTCTCTCTCTGTGCGAGTTAACGTTTGTGTGTCGTTGTCGCAGAGCTCCGGCCCTCTCTCTCTGCGCGAGTGTGTGTGTCGTCGTTGCAGAGCTCTCTTCAAGTGTGTGTGCTGTCGTCGCAGAGCTCTCTCTCTCTGTGCAAGTGTGTTTGTGAAGGAGCCCTCTGTGCCAATGTGTGCGTCGTTGTCGCAGAACTCTCTCTCTCTCTCTGTTGTGGAGTCCATGGGCACAGCGCGTATGACACTGGCTTGAATCCACATCTCTCTGTGTGTGTCGTCGTTGCAGAGCTCTCTCTCTGTGCGAGAGTGTGTGTCGTCATTGCAGAGCTCTCTCTGTGTGCGAGTGTGTGTGTGAAGGAGCTCTCTCTGCGAATGTGTGCGTCGTTGTCGCAGAACTCTCTCTCGCTCTCTCTGCTCGAGTGTGTGTGTGTCGTCGTGGCAGAGCTCTCTCTCTCTCTGCGAGTGTGTGTGGCGTCGTCACCGCTCTCTCTCTCTCTCTGCGAGTGTGTTCGTGAAGGAACTCTTTCTTGGAATGTGTGCGTCGTTAACGTTGTTGCAGAACTCTCTCTCTCTCTCTGCTCGAGTGTGTGTGTCGTCTTTGCAGAGCTCTCTCTCTCTCTCTCTGCGACTGTGTGTGTCGTCGTTGCAGCTCTCTCTCTCTCTCTCTGTGAGTCCAGCCAACGCCGGCTGCTCTGCAACCGGCGGTGAGCAATGTTGGAGTCGATGGGCCCAGGCCTAAGGCGTTTTGAGTACTGAAGGTCTCTCTCTGTGAGTGTTTTTGTGAAGGAGCTCTCTCTGTGAACGCATGCGTCGTTGTCGCAGAGCTCTCTCTCTCCACGTGCGTGTGTGTCGTCGCGGAGCTCTCTCTCTCTGTGTGAGTGTGTTTGTGAAGGAGCTCTCTCTCCGAATGTGTGCGTCGTTGTCGCAGAGCTCTCTCTCTCTGTGCGAGTGTATGTGTCGTCGTTGCAGAGCTCTCTCTCCGTGCGAGTGTGAATGTCGTTGTCGCAGAGCTCTCTCTCTCTCTCTCTCTCTCTCTCTCTCTCTCTCTCTCTCTCTTCGCGACTGTGTTTGTTCAAGTGCAAGCAGTGCTCAGAGCATGACAACTGCGGCTGCAAGTGCTCCAGGAGATCGATCAGACGGCGCTGACTTAGATCCTAATGGTGGGCCAACTTACCGCCCTGAAGCACCACAGGTGGTGCCGGGAAATCAACTGCCGGCACACCAAACCATGGGAAGGCCGCTTGCCACCTACGAACAGCGTTGGTGTCGCGAATGCGGCACGCCGCCCTGACTCTCCCGAGCCCCACCACTGAGCGCCATCGATCGAGTTTGTCTTCTTTATCCTCTGACTCTCCATGCAGATATGTGCAACACCGAGCAGCTTCTCGTGAACGTCGGGTATTATGCTGTGAAATGCAATCGATTGAAGGAAATGAACAACGTCCTGGCGCGGCGGCGCTCTCGCCAAACTCGATCACGAATCGTGTGTCTGTCAAGAAAAGTGCGGGGGGTAAAGCAAATCGACAAATCACCACAACAACATCGAGGTGAAATCGTTTTCTGGTCCAATCGCTAAGAAAGTTTTGAAGAATTACGAGTCGATTGTTGCTACTGCGCTTCCTGTGGACTGCATTACTGCACACCTCCTCACCGACAATGTGTGTGGACCTCTCGATAAAATCGTGAAGTGTTTCGACGCCGAGGTCCGGTACTTTGACGGAATCCATCTCTATGGAAGGCATACGCAATTGTGGTCCTCAATTCGAAGGGGATGTTACGTCAGAGGCGGCAATAAAGTGACGGATGTGTCTGCGTTGGGCGGTGTCCATTCGCTCAATCTCACCGTTTGTCAAGGAGTAACAGATGTATCTGCGCTGGGCGGTGTCCATTCGCTTAATCTTGCCGGTTGTGAGAGAGTGACGGATGTGTCTGCGTTGGGTGACGTCGAATTTGCTGAATCTCTCTGGCACTAGGATCACAGACGTGTCTGCATTGGGCGGTGTCCATTCGCTCACTCTCTATGGCAATTGGGTCACATATGTGTCCCGCGCTGGGTGGCGTCCATTCACTCGTTGCAATAGAGCCACAGATGTGTCTGCGTTGGGTAGCGTCTATTCGCTTAACTTCTACGGTTGTGATGGAGTCACGGATGTGTCTTCGCTGGGCGGCGTCCATTCACTCACTCTCTTAGGCTGCAAAAACTTGACGGATGTTTCTGCATTGGGCAGTGTCCATTCACTCAATCTAATGTTGTGTGAAAGTGTCTGCGTTGAGCGGAGTCCATTTACTCAACATGCATAGCAAAGTCAGGAATTGTAAGGATGGACCGTCTTTTCCATTAAGTAAATAAAATGTGCATCTGCCGGGAAGTCAAGGCATCTACATTCATGTGCCGCCGGCCGCGACTCCGTACAGTACTCCATCTCGTGCCCGGTGCCGGCCAGCACTTCAAAGACCGTGTGTTTGCGCAATATATCTCCGCATATAACCCTACTACAATAACTGTAGTTTTTCCAATTACTGTCGTCAATGTATTGTAAGTGTCTATTAAGACAGAGCTGCCAGCTGGTGCAGCCTCAGTGCACTAGGGACTGAGTATCCGCACTCATCCCTACCAATTCGGACGGCGAATCGACGCCGGTGGCGATGGACTGCTGCTGCCCCACTGTGAGTTGGTCATGTCACAGGCCGTACAGAGTGTTGGCCCTCGGCTGCCACATGTGTGCTTTATCAATCTGTCAGTCCATACACAGGATGAGTGACTGGAAAACTGGCAGCACTCAGAAAGGCCTGCCGTGAGCTCAGTACTATAGACCGCCGGCGGCGGCATTAACACCGACCAATGCCAGGCGGCAAGGGCGCTTACATGCATTGCTTTCAGCTATCCTTTGGTATAACATATAGGGGCTGCACTCAGCAATCGGTGCGTCCGTTGCTGCACGCTCCGCGCTTCGCTGAATTAGTGCCGAACTGACTCTCCTCCACCGATGGCCTATGACTCCCTCGGATGACAACGTTGATCCTTTCCCCTCCTTTGTACTTGAGCCCTTTCTTCGCAGGCACAAAAATTTTCCAAATTGGATCCGGCATGGCATCCAGTTAATTGTGCCGGACCCGCCGACGGAACTGGCTACTCCGACGCGTATGACGCTGATGCACTGGCGGCATCTCGGGCGGCGCGGCGGCGCTAGTAGCAATAGAGCCCGGCTATAGGCTGCCTGTTGCCATTGCACCTTGTAATGCAGTGCACACGATATATGTTTGTCTAACCGTAATACTGCGGTTGCGCCCGCCCACTCGGATGTTTCATGCTCAGTCCTACAGTGGTCCTGTTGATTGGGCATCAAGGGATACTTTGACAACCGACAGAGAGCGAGTGTGAGCAAAGCGCACGTGACAATCATTGGGCCGCACGGCTGATGCCACCTGAAGTTGCCAATGGTGCGATTGTGTCGTGTTGCACCGACTCGCGGCCATTTGTTTTCGAGTCAGTCGGTTTTGTTTTGTGTGTTTTTTTTTGGTTGTGGTTTTCACTCACTTAGCATTATAGGGAATATTCGGTGCAGAGTGGGGTCTGAGCACTGGGTGACGGGCCTGGGCGATGGGGGCTGGGTGGTGTATCTGACTGCGCGGGTGCCATGACGACCACACGGAATGCACTTAGAAGCCACCCGTCTGCTCAATCATCACATCAATCGAGTCGCCGTCCGCAAGGTCAATCTGCAGCAGAAGCAGAAGCAGAAACAGGCGGAAGTGCATGTCAGCCCCAAAGAGCATTCACGCGAGTCAAGTGCATACACACACACACACACACTCATCCACCCACCGCATGTACATTACTCTGCATACACCATGTGCATCATAATACACACCATTGTGCATTAAATACACAACATGCACTCGCACGTAGACACGCACATACGCAAAGCTATGCTCATATGACATTGGACTCGGGCAAGCCGGCCAACAAGCATCCAACCAACTCGCACTCACACCACGAATACAGGAGCACACTTCAGAGCACAGCTGTGATTCCACTTTCGTCACACACATTCCACACACATTGAAACATTAAAGTACTTTTGCAAAACAAAAGACATGCACTTCTCCCTAAACAACAGAAACACTTCTACCTCCATCATGCCACCACATGCATTGGCCTCAACATTCGTACTTCTTGAATGCAACGACGACAGACAGACAGACAGACACACAGACAGACATACAACAACATTGAGTGGACAAAAGCCGTCGGTTTTGAGAAAAGAAGCGCACTGACAGACCACTCACATCGGCCGCTGTTTGGTCGGGCTGGATGCGCTCGCCGTCAAACAAAAACCGCACACCGTCAAGGCGCTGGCCTTGTCGCTGGCAGTATGCCTCCATCACCTTTCGCATGGCAGTTGAACGCTTAATCTTGAAGTGGATCTATAGCAAGCCATTGAGAAAGTAACAAACAGACCGAAAGTTTTAGGTTAACCGTCCAGTTCATATGTTGTGAGAACGCGAAAGATGTCATCAGCGTGGGAATAATCGTTGGTGATGGGTGTGTGCGGTCGATGAGCATGCTAATTTTGGTTATTGATATGTGTGACGATTAAACAAAGAGGCAACTTACCTCAGCACCGTCAGCGCCAACAACTTTGAGGTTGATGGGCTCCTCACTGGCACCTCCAGACTTAACGTCCTACAAATTTACACAATGCAAAATGGATACCGTGTGAGCGACACGCATTAGTTGCGATACACAAAAATAAGATACTCGTTTTGATGAGCGCAGATGCCGTGTGACGACACGCATCAGTTGCCATACAAAAAAATAAGATAATTGTTTGATGAGCGCAGATGCTGTGTGACGACATGCATCAGTTGACATAAAAAAAAAAAGATAATCGTTTGATGAGCGCAGTTGCCGTGTGACGACATGCATCAGTTGACATACACAAAAATAAAAGATAATCCGCTTCGCTTGATGAGCGCACCACCGTCCACTTATTTCAAGAAATTATAGTATGAGGGTTTCTCAAAGACGAATGGAAGCGAGAATCTCTTTCTAGCACGAGAGCGAGCGCGGCAAGAAGGGGTCCTGCAATCTATACCCTTTTACACCCATTTTATACACATTTTGTACCTGGTTCACATCGGGCTTGCGGTCACCTTCCATCTCTGTTTTCGTTGATTGAAGTGAGAGTACAAGACAGTCGTTGTGAGGGGAGATAAGCTTCGCAAATGAATGTGTTCTAGAAATGCGGATTGAGATGAAGTGGATGAAGAAGTGACCTTTGAAATCGGTTTCGATTGGGTGAACGACTGCCTGTTAGTCACAGGGAGTGTCACGCGCGCTTTTTTTGGCGCGGAAACCAATAAGTAAGTGGCCAAGTTACTTTGTAGCACAAGTAGCACCAGAGACAGATCACGTGACCAAACTCCCGCCAAAACTGACGTATTCCTAGGACTGACCGTCAACTGCTGTCAACGTGAAGGTTTGATATCAGAGTGTGCCTTGCAACTCTGCCCATCCTTGTTCGTGAGGGCCACTCAGTATAATATTAGTCAATGGTCAGTGCCAGTGTCGCAGTACTATCCATGCGGCCGGCGGCCGGGTGACTGCCTGTAATGCGGCTCATTGCAGTCGGCCGCGGAGGCTCAGCCGGTGAACTGGCTGCGTTTGGGACACTGCCGGCAGAAATTATTAGTGTGCCGCTTCAGTCAGTTCGATTCCCGGCATAGGCAGAGCGACGCGCGCAGTTACTTTGCCGGCCGTCATACTTAGTCTCAGTCAGTTTCCGTGACTGATATACGTACGACACAAATGAATGCCCTGTCAGTCATCCGCGGTGGCGTCTCACTGCCTATTATAGTCCAATTCAGACAATGCAGTACTTTGTCAGTCTATGCTACTGAAATCGAACAGAAGCCACCACCGGCGGGCATACCGGCACTGATCTTTTGCCGGGTGACCGCCAGTGCCCATGGCAGCCACTGCACTGCAGACCGCATCACCGGCATTTCAGACTGGCCTACTCCGCAGCGACGGAGTCAAGTGCGACAGCTGATCTGACAACGCTCTCTGTCGGTGCCGGCCAAGGGGAAGGGGCCGGACTAACAGGAGGTTCGGTGGTCCCCTTAATTAGTGCCGGCCAGTCAACACATCAAGCAACCAACAAGCCGCCGACTGAGTACAAAAGCATAGTGAGTCATCAGATGCCCCAAGGTACTCTTGGTAGTCCCCTTCGTCACGCCAATGGCCGTCGATCGGACAGTCGGCTGATTCCGCCCCTTTCGTGCACCGGCTGGAGAATGTGCGGAGTCAGTCCGGCCGGGAACTCGTGTCGATTTCAGTTGCAGCCGATCACTGCAGTTGCCGGCCATTGTCGGCCGAGTCAGCCCAATACACGTCCGCGTTGCCCACCAGTAGTTAAACCTGATCCAGCCGACCGACCTAACTGAGAATTCCGCCACAAAAACCAACTGACCGGAGTAATAACCGTCTCCTGCATGCACAGCCGCCGACTGAGATAGTTCGAACAATTGTTTGACTATGATGCTTGGAGTCTTCACACCTTGTGACAGATACTTAATCTGAAGAGAGCCAATAAGACGGCCACCGCAGGCGTTCACGGCGCACCGTTTGCGAAAGACACACGCTGGTTAGTACGACCGGGAAGTTGATCGGCTTTGTTTGCTCGAGGAATAATGCATTTTACTGTGAGCCTATTACGTGACGCTTACTGTAGGATGCGAAATCGATTTGACACCACCGGACACCTCTGAAAGTGTTTGTGCGTTTGTCTGTGTGTTTAATTCAGTGGGTCCAGTTGGTCGCACGAGGCCGTGGCATCTTTCGACGTATGATGTGATGCGACGAGTTCATCACCTGCGACGGATACACACTTAGGCGAGCGGCGTCGTCATGTATACACACACTCTGATCGGACAATGGCGACACGCAATGCGGTGTCGTCTTCATACGCACAGCCACAGCTGCCAGTGCCCACTCTTGGACTCGGTGCGAAACAAATCAAAGAGCAATCAACGGGCGACGCCTTTGAACTTTTTTACCTTCTCATCGCCAACGGAGATTACTCCAAAGCAGGCAAAGATGCGCTTCCCTGTCTCGCGAATCCACATAATGATGCGACCGCTCTCGACCAACATCTTTCGCAACAGGGGTTCACAAACGTGCTGGTTCGGGATGAAGACGTCGATGGGCAGGCTGAGCTGCAGGGCGACAACCGAACACGTGACCGCATCTTGTTCGACGCAGACCGCGAGATGATTGAAAACGCCGTCGAAGAATTTGCCACTCGCCTGAGCGCGTTCAAGGAGAAACAGACCGAGAAAAGGGTGGTGGCGCTCTTTTTCTACGCTGGCCACGGCGTGCAAATCGATAATTGCAACTATCTAGTACCCACAAGTTTCGTGCCTGGAAAGATACCGCGGCATGACATCTCTCTCTACTCACTCAACAACGTTCTAAACTCTTTGAATGACGCATCCGTCTTTCTGAGCCTCGTCTTCCTCGATGCGTGCCGCGACAATCCGTTTGCGCACAAATATCCGTCGAGCGACCGGTCGGCGCAGAAGGGTGCGTCGTCGGCAACTAAAGTCGCCGAGGTGAGGTTAAAACCTATGCATTCGAGCGCCACGTGTGTCATATACTCGAACGCCGAGAACAAAGTTGCCAAAGATGGGCCGAGAGGAGGGTGAGTGACTAGTGAGTGAGTGGCTTTGCAAGATCAGAAGTAACTGGTAACTGAATGGCGTAACTATATGCAGCCGTACTGATACCGACACTAACAAATGATCGCACTTTCGTTCCGCAAAGGACACTAACCGACACATTAACCGACACACACACACACACACACACACACACACACACACACACACACACACACACACACACACACACACACACACAC
>CALSCR010000276.1:0-27128 GCA_943704495.1 Pigoraptor chileana
TGTGTGTGTGTATGTGTGTGTATGTGCAGTGAGTGTAACAAGTATATACCACAATGTTTGAAGTGGAAATGTGGGTGGACAAACCAATATCATGCGCGTGCAATACACATCTCCCACAGTGGTATTTACGCACATTGGATGGGCTGGAATCGACAAATGGACGGTCCGGATCGATGGAAGTCAGTCGCTTCCGTATTGTTTCAATGTAAAGACGCCAATAGTCAATCACGTACAGGTCACGGTTGGCAATGGACTCGGCAAACCACGCGAGGGCCTGAACATGGATCATAATAACAATTGGCAGATGTAAGATTCAAGATGACATCATAAGTGCGGCAAGTATGCGTGCCACGTGACTTCAAATGCATGCAGTGCACGGCGACCGAGTGAGTGTCGGTGAGGAAATATGAGCACCCAGCACGCAAGCCACTAAAACTGTACGAGCGATGCAGTCGCATTCGGCAAGCAAGCACATGGACGTCTCATGAGGAATAGTGAAGAGCTTGTGCTTGCGTGTGTGTGTGTGTGTGTTTGCGTATTTGAGTTTTGTTTGCGTTGCGAATGTAAGTATGCATGCATGCATATGTGTGTGTGTGTTGGTATGCATACCTGTTCGTTTTCGTTATTTCCGCCAAAAATGACGACACTCGCATGCGTTTGCAATCGCCACAGTGTCTGTGCCACCTCCACATCAACCTGCACGTGCCACGAAAACGGGCCTCGTTAAAATATGACACGTACTGGAAGAATAAAAACTGTAGCATGCCGACAATCTCCCCCATTGTTTAGGGCTGTTGGCAAGGAAAACAAGAACACACACACACACACACACACGACCTGGCTCTATGTAACTCCGACAGCTTTGAGGAAACGCACGAAAGCAAAGACACCAAGACAACGAACAATGCAAGAGTAGCCAATACAACACGAATAAGGAGGGCTAGTCACAGGTTATGGTTACGTCCTTAACCCTAAATCGTTCTGCAACCCACCAGTTTGAGGAAGGCGTCGTCGGTCGGATACATGGCGCACGCAAACATGAACTCCTGCCACACCATCAGCCCTTTCTCGTCGCAGAAATCGTAAAATTCGTCCGGCTGATAAATTCCGCCACCCCACACGCGAACCCTGCAACCATTACGACAATGGCACGGGAAATAGGAGAGGCGTCAGCTTCCAGTGCGGTCCAAGTCAGTGTGTGTATTAAGTGTGCGTGTGCGTGTGCGTGCGTGTGCGTGTGTGTGTGTGTGTGTGTGCGTGCGTGTTTGTGTGTGTGTGCGCAGAGCACATAGATGCACATGCAAACGAATTTCACCAAGTTAAAACATGCAGATGGGGAATTAAACAGCTGCCTTGCTCCCCTCAAACTCCCTCATTACCCCTAAAACTCCCTCATAACCCCTCAAACTCCCTCTACATCCCTCAAGCTCCATCGACTGGCACGCCAGGAGTGACGGCCATCCGCAAACACAGCGGTAAAAACTGGTCAACAGCAGTAATTGGATCACAATGTATGCCAGTCGATTCACTCTAGTTGCTTCACGCAACACACACACACACACACATACGCCAACACCCAATATGGCGAACAGCAAACACCCAATATACTCGTACAAACACACGCATGCACGCATGCACGCACGCACGCATATCACTCACATGTTCATGTTAGCATCGCGTGCACTTTGGAGAAGCGCATGGATTCGAGTATCGTCCGCCCTTGTATGAAAGACATCAGCAGGGATCCAATTTGCACCCTTTGCCCATACTGGCACGCCGTTCACCCTACAGGGGAAGAGTAGTGGATGCATGCTCAGCACAGTGCATATGTGCAGCCACAGACACACACACACACACACATACACACACAGACACACACCCACACACACAGACACACACCCACACACACATTATACACACACATTCACACACACATTATATACACACACATTATATACACACACATGCATGCACATGTGCAAGAATAGACCACTTTTACGACAAGTACACATCAGATACATGTCAAAAATTAACGAGATATCCACGTGCCGAAAAGCACAAACTCACCGAAAGTAAAACATAGTTCCATCTGCACCATTTGCCGCAGGATCTTGCACGAGTTCCACTTTTCGAAGGCCCACTCTACGCGTAACCGTCGACGTTTCGCCGTTGCAGTACGATGTACCAGAGATCACATACAAGTTAGGTAGTCCATATCCGACTGGCCACCAATAACGCGGCACGGCGACGACAAACGACGCCGACGCAACGGAAAAAGATCCCGCCGACTCCGAAACAAACGAAACTTTTCCGACATTGCTTCCATCGAGGTCGACGTTGACTGTTCCGGCCGCACCAGCCGACGCCGACAGGACGAGCGCAGTGACGTTGATAGAGACACTACCGTCCGGGAGATGGTCCTGCCGAACAACAACACTCTCAAGGACTGCATTGCTGATCCCAACCAGCGAAACGGGCTTCCATATTCCCATGGGAACAAATGCAGGTCCCCAGTCCCAGCCGAAGTCGGACTGCGCTTTCCTGAGAAAGTTGCGGTGTGGAACCGATCCCACGTGGACGTCAAATGGAACAGTGTACGGGTAATCATCGCTTTTGCGACCAGCAGAACCTGCGGCGGATTTGATTGCTATGGCGAGTTGGTTCGTGCCTTCCAAAAGCACGCCCGACACGTCAAAGCGGTAGCGAATGTGCATGCTCTCGGTGGAGCCCACCAAATGTCCGTTAAGTGTTACATCCGACACGCAATCAATGCCATCCAGCACGAGAAAAATTGCCCTTTCAGAAAGAAGTGGGTCCGACGCAACAAACGATGTTGTGTATGTCCAGTTGTCGAAAGCAATCCATCTCTGTAAGAGTTCGTTATCGCCAATGTATGGATCACCTATGACGCCTTGTCGCAATAGGTCGAGATGCACATATCCTGGGACTTGTGCTTCTGCGCGAATGCTGCCATTCGCATTCACAACCTTCCAATCACCATTGCTAAGGTCGATTGAAGTGTAGGAGTCGGCAAATCTGACCACGCAGAAAAGCAACAAGATGGGGATAGTGCTGCGCAAGTGCCCCATAGCGAACATTGGCACAGCGACAGCACAGCGGATGCGGATGCGAATAACAACACGTATGGTTCAGACACCCATCTGCATCCAAGCCTGCTCTCACTTCTACTTTCATAAAGTGGCAACTAAGCTTATTATACTTTACGTGAATCTTCTTTGCGTCCACGTATTGACTCAGAGGCTGGTCACGTAACGCTGGAGACATTAAACGAGATATCGGAAACAACTCCACCCTTATTTACTACATAGTTCTGATTGTTGCGATTAAGTAGGTATTTGCGTGTGAATCTGAGCCAAACTTCAATACATAATGATATGGCGGAAGTGCGGTTTGAGGAATGTTCAACAAAATTCAAAACTGCCGATTGCGCCGACACATGCATCTAAATGCATCTTAATGCCTAAATGGTGTCGTTTTATCACTGACCATATTCAAAGCTATCAATAACAGTCGCATACCGCTGCCAATGACAGGCAGAACGTGATACTTATCTTGTTAAATTGATTGCGGTTGTGTGCGACGTTTCAAATATTCGCTGGCTTTTCAAATACTGAATCGGTGGTTGCCGTCGCGTGAACCGAATAACTCACCCGATTGCAAAGTCAAAGTTCCCAACTCATGGCGACATCGCCCACGATGTACCTCGCGGGATAACTTATCGTCATTAGAAGTTGTATACTTTTTTTTCGGTTACAAAACAAAGCACAGTGGCACCTGCAATGATGGCAGGCGTCCCATCACCGTCCCGTGGCGGTGGCGGTTCGATTAAACCCGTCGTTGCGATTCGAAGACGATCCAATGGCGGCGTGCTCTCAAACAATGGCAGCATGGAGTATCTTGGTGCCGATACGGCAGGAACTGCATCGCCGTCGGCATCTTCGATCTCTTCCCCTGCGCATGGCGATGTGCGCTCAGCAAGCAGGGGAAGTGTGCGCAATGGTTCCGCTGGACGACGGCATGAAGGAGAGGGGCGCCTGGAAATGCTACCATCCGAAGGTGTGTTGTGAATTGCAAATGCTTGAAGATATGCCATTGGAAGGGGTCTTGTAATTGTAAACGGAGAAGTTGAAGATTATTGTGATTATACAATTGTGTCGTTAGTTTATGCAATTGCTCAAACGATGACGTTTATTTTATTCCATTTCTTTTGTCATTCGGCACTACCGCAGCCGACGCCCAGGCAGCCGATCCCCAGGCATGGACGTCCACAAGAGATGCGTTTGGTGCAAACGACGGACAGGCTCGTGGCAGTGCTGGAAAACGCATCCTTCCCACCGTGCAGCGAAGAGACGTCGATTCGGAGCCGGATATCGCTGCCATACAGCAGGGTATTGCGCGTGCAGTGACAACAGAGAAACGTCAACAGGAGATGCGCAAGCAGCAACAACAAAAACAACAGCGGGAGCCTTCCATGTCTGATCTATCCACAGTGGCAGCGACGGATCCTCCCCGAGAACAGCGTGTGGATGCGGGCTCTTTGCGTGAAGCATCGACCAACACACAACCTCCAAAGCGCGCAGTGGCTGGTGGCGCTTCCTCCCGCGGTGCGAAGGCATCGTCGGTGAATGCGAATGTCAGTGCGAGTGATCATGGCGAGGGAGATGCGATGGATGATCTCGATAGCGGGCACTATCTCCTTGCCATGCGCGAAAAAATGGCATTGTTTGAGGAGCAGCAATCGAAGCGGCGACAGGAACTCGCGGGGTACATGCGATCCCTCTTTGATCGTCCCGATGCGAATGGAGATCAGCTTGTGGAGATGCCCGACGACTGGCATGACATTATCACGCGGCTTGTTGACTCCGAGAGAACATCTGATCGAGGCGCGGGTGAGACAGGCGCAGGAAGCAGAGGGAAGGGCCGTGCGGGTCCTGCAACAAGGAACGCACGCGTGGAGAAGACATCTGAGGTTGCGTCGGGCGTGCAAAAACAACACAAAGGATCGCCTTCTGTCTCAAACTTAAAAGAAGAGGGTGTAATATCGTCGAATGCATCGTCTATGCACTCTGGTCCGCGAAGAGATGATGATCGCCGTGGGGATGGCGACGTTCCAAAGAATGCGCCGCAAAAGGCGAAATCTACGATCGATTCTCAGTCTGGAGCGGCAGCACAGACACAACGGACGAGCGCACAACACGCTGGAACAGAGGCCAAAGCGCCTTCTGCCGGTGGTGGTGGTGGCGACAGTTCATCCGGCACTGCGGCAGATGGATCCAAAGATGGCGAGCAAACGGAGATGGATGCAAAGGTGAAAAAGGCGATGGATCGAATGCGTCAGTTGGACGAGGAGCTTGCGGATGCCATCAAGAAGGAGCGAGAAACAAAGCGGCGGAGGAAGGAGCAGGCCGCCGCAGCCGCTGCCGAGCGTGCGGATGAGAGTGACAAGGGTGCCACATCCGGGGCTCTTGTCACACGGTCGAACAGTAATTTGCGAGACAGCGGTAGTGGATTTGGGGGCGGTGTCATCATTTCCGATGGTGACGACGAAAACAGTGACGAGGAGGTTGCAGCGGCAACGGCTCCGCTCTTCACAACACAGCCGACAGATATGTCTGCGTCGCGCTCCAAACTGGGTGGTTCCACTGTTGTCCATGCCGGCGCTGCGTCTGCACGCACAAAGGGGGCGTCGCAATCAAAGCTCAACGCCGACGGTCCTTCATCGCACTCAACAATGGGAGCTGCCGGTGGCAAAGCTGGGCGCGCGATGAAGGAAGAAGCGGCGGCGACGGCGTCAACTGCGGCAGCTGCAACCGAAGTTCCCTTTGCCGGTGATCCGGGTGAGCCTGACTTTGTGCGCCGCAACATCCAACTGGCAGGGGATGCCGGCAGCCTCGTCGCCATGACGGAGGAGGAGAAGCGGCGGTTGCGCGCGCTCATTGGAGACGGCGACGACTCTGAGGGGGAAGACACCGACGCCGACGGAAAGCATGATGCATCGGATGTGGCGTCGGTGGGAAACATGTCTCGCCGCTCTCGGGGAACCAAAAGGGGCGCCGAGTCCAGGACATCGCGTGCGGACGGCGCCGAGTCTGCACTTGGCTCGAATCCGTTTGATTGCGGCGCGAGTTGTGCGTATTTGAACCTGGAAGATGACAACCCGTATGCAATATCTGCGGTGCCTGGGGAGGGCTTCACCCCGGATGAGCTGCTCATGAACCAGCTGGTGGCGATCGAGGAGAAGCTGAAGGCGCTGGTCCCACAGGAGGAATGGGAGGCAAAGTCGATTCGCCCGCCGAGCCAACGCACGGGATCCTCAATGTCAATGGCATCTTCTCGCAATACGTTCATGACAAATCGGACGGGCGCTTCCGAGGCCTCTGACCGTTTACGGTTGCGCTCAATGGTGTCGTCGCGGTATGTGGCGCCACCGCCCGTCGCCGAGTCTGCGCAGGCCAAGATGCGGGAGATTGACGAGCGTCTTGCGGCATTGAAGCACGTGACTGAGGTCGAGCACGAGACGAAGCCTCTTGAGCCGGATGTGTTGCGGAATCTTATTCGCGATTGCCAGATGGAGCAGCTCAAGCACAAGTACTCTGCCGGGTATGGCTCCGACTATTTCCGACCGAAGAGTGAGTTGGATGATGAGGATGATCGCGGCTATTCTGTGGGAGGCGCACAAGTGCACGCTCAGTCACAGCCGTCTGCTTCTGGCAGTGTGCAATTGACGCCGGAGGAAGCTGCCGAGAAGAAGAGACAGCGCGAATTGAAGAAGACGTTGGCGTCGGCGGTGGAGGAGACCATTGAGGAGAGTGGCGAGGAGTCTGGGGGCGAGGATGTGGATGCATATGGATATGACGACGATGATGAAGACAACGAAGGAGATGCAGCTGATGGAGAGGGCAATATCTTGGATTCGGATGGCGAGGATACTGGCTCCAATGCGAGCGAGGACCGTGGCGAGCTTCCCGCGCCAAAGAAATCTCTCGGTAGCGTTCATTTCGACCCGAACGAATATGTCGCTCTCGATGCGGACGACATTTTGAACATGGGAGTGCCCTCGCGTCCCGTCTCGCGGGTATTGTCTGGGAAATCAGCGTTGCGTGGCAGTGCGGACCATTCGCACTCTGTCTCCGCCACTGCTGCAAACAGAGACGATGTGGTCATTAGCGATCTCAGCCGGTGCAATTCGGCGATGGAAGGGCACGATTGAAGCGGGCGGACGGATTGCTTGTTCGATCGTCTTCAGCGCCATGTTTCTGTTGGTGTGTGGAGTGAGTGTTTTGTTTGTGCATGCCATTGAATGGATATGCAAAGAACACCACATCATCTCCATCAATATCGCGTGCAACAAACATAGTGGCGTTCTCTACGTCTGCATACGGACTGTGTATATTATAGCTGCTTTATTCTGCGGGCGCGCTTGCTTGGGATTTTTGTGGTGGACTTCAATCTTTGGACATGTGCTCAGACACACCGATTACGGTGTGACTGCACAGTTGCCATGGCGCACTTATCATGTCAGTGTTGACAAGATCAGTGGCATCGATTCCATCACTATCAGTTTCCATTTTCAACATTAAATATGTAATTATCAAACTGGATATCTTAGTTTGTGGTAATTTCCACATGAAAATAGCAATCGTCACTATTATTTGGGTTGTCTCTTTTCAAGATATTCGGCTCCTGTGCTCAGTCTGCTCTACATCAACACAACAATAACTGTAATGGACCAGAGTGTATTCCGACTGTCTTCTCTTGGTGACAATCTGCCGCCAGTGTTGACGATAATTGCAGATAACGTTAACTATACAAACAGTCCCTGTGGCAGTTATGGCCATTGCGGCAGCCATCCAATACACACACTGTCACACTGAGGTTGCCACGGAAAAAGGAAATAAAATGCAATTTCAACACGTCCATTTTTTTAAATAATTTATTCACTGCCGCAGTTGGATTTCAATGGAGACTGCCAACATCGGGCCGAGTTAACCAACATTGAAACGTACGGACAGCCGTATGATCTCCGAAAAGTCAGTCATACAGTCGATCAATTAAAATGAATATTGGCCGATATGTGGGGTGATTCGTTCCATTCGGTGTTGCGTCACGCATAACGTAACGTCACGTCAGTGGACAACATGCCACAACGGCTGACACAAGGCCAATGGTTCGTAAGCCTGCAGGCCGGTTGAACTTCGTGTGACGCACGTAATTACTCGGCCAACACTCGGGCCGGACGGGTATGCGACGTATGCGAGAGTAACTGCGACACAGCTCGTTAGCTTTGCTTCGAATGCATTCAGTTCATGACAGTTGCTTTGCGACGACCGCCAAAAGCAATGAACGCGTGTTGGTGTCGAATATAGGATCGCAGTCGTATTCTGGCCACTGAGTCTTGCAGCCATAAAATACAGTGCGATTTTACAATGGCGACGGCTTCGGATGTACTGACGCGTAGTCGTACACCAACGAAAATTGGTAATATGTACAAAGCGATAAATAGCAGTTGTTATAATCAGCCGAGAGATATCCGCCCGCAAGCAACCGTCGCAGCTCGTGTACCGTCGTTATGAAAAACCGAAGTGGAATCGCCATACGAGGTGAGGAAATGATCTCAATCATTCGGCGGTCGTCTGTATTCGCTCACAGATTTCGACAGACGCGCGAGCAGCGACGATCATACAGCGTTTTGTAGTGAGCAATATTGCTGACCACAACATCCTGCCCAATTGAAGCAAGTTGAGAAAGAAACGCAATATGTGGTTAAGCGAGTGACCGTGACGCAGGTTGTCCTCACTAAAGGAAGCACTCCAGAGAAGGTTGAATCCCCCCTCCCCCCCACACACGCACACACACGCGCTCATATAGATAATATGCACATACATAATCCAACTTTCATCCACAAATTGTTTCACCATCCGGTTCGGGACAATACTAGTCATTCAGTCTGTGCGAAATAGGGAATATAAGCGAGGCAACACATGCATTCGGCAATACTCACCATATCATCCATGCGTCCGCCATGAAGTTTGATTAGCTTCCCAGTGCGATTGCGGACCGACTTGCGCATTTTCAGTCCCACACGACAGTACGGCCTGAAAAAGGACTTGCAGAGTTTGACTTCTGCAGATGGGTGCATCAAACCAATAAAGGAGAGGTTTTTATCAGCTTGTGCCGCAAATCAGACCAAAAGACATGTTTGCCGAAGACATAAGTGAAGCCAAGCACATACCTTTCATGTCATAGTATGGAATAATCTTGACGCTCAATGTGTTTGGGCGACCGGGTTCCTGATAGTACCACATCACTTCACGATCGGTGACAACGATCTTGCCGTAACGCATGCACTCTGCATTAAAACAAGAAAGAACTATGCGTTAGAGTTTCCACAAACGAAAATAGATTCATAGCCAATTGTAAGATACTGCACAAGATGCCATTATTAGTCTTCATGCCATCTCATCACCCACTTCGTCGCTTTCCTGCGCGGAATAACTTGTCCATGAAGACAATGAAAAAGGGGAGCACGCCGAATGACATATCTGCATTCTTGCTCAGGCCAAATACGGCGACAATATTGCCAGAGACAAGGCGCTGTAGGGCAGCGAGCTCCTCTTTGGTAAGAACATCGTACAAAACAGGTTCGATGTGATTTCCAGAAATTGTTGGGCGTGCGGATGAGCAATTCACATTGCTGGGCACTCGTTCGAGAAGTGGCTCAATGGATCGCATGGAGCTGCCGGATGGGTGGCGCGACAAAGCGGCGTGCGGAGAGAGAGTCTGTGATGTCGCCATTGTTGAAACAGATGTTGGCGTTCAACCAATTAATTTAGCATTAGGTTCAATGTTGTGCTTGATAGTATTTGAAGATGATGTGGTTGCTAGATGCGAATTAAATATGGCTAGCCTCCACAATCCAAAGTGGCTGTGGTCTCTCAGAGTCGACGTGGGCGTGAGATGATGGAATGTAGACGACTGTGGCCAGTTGCTAGTGTTGACGCGGAGATGGAGAACCCGAGGATCGCCCGTGGGACACAAAGAAGTCATAACGCAGACACAACGTGTTGTGCTTCGTGCGAGAGGTAATGGCATGGTGAGTAATATGGTGCTCTCAGACACGGTGTACTCAACGTGTTTAATCTCACCGGCGGCATACTGCTGATGCGCTGTGATCCGGCATCGGTGGCACGCGCCAATGCTAATTGTAGCATGCGTTGTAATTTTTTCAAACAAAACATCCATAAATAGCATCAGCGTGCTTGCCATAAATAGAAACTTCTCAGAAATTCCATAAATGGCATATTCATGTTACTGTTATGTGGAATATTTCCTTTTATGGTTGTCTGGACATTTTCAACACTCCCAGAAACGCCCTTGGCGTCAACACAAATGGTTTCCTCTATTCACATTTCAAGAGTGCATAATGTGATTTCGTTCCTTTGAAGCTGAATTTGGAACCGGTTTGCGTTTGAGATTGGCCGCATGGAATCCAGACGGCGGGTGAAACTTGGCCTCACTGATTGATTCAATCAGGCTTCACTGTATGGCACTAAACAGCCACACCGCTTGAGTGAGTCGCAGCTTTGACCCAACAGAGGACGATAGAGGGCGATGGAAAACGTCATGCCACGGGCGTCGGTCTTAGTTATGGCTGTGACATAAGCGCTCACCAAATACATATATTACGCACTGGTGATGGCGTATTCCAAACATTCAAAATATTAATGCACGCGGTGAATATCCGCTGACGGCACGCACTCCCAATACGGTCTGATTTCGCACATTCTAGCAGTCACACACCGGAACAGGAAATTCTTTAACTCGCCAACGACTTCTCAGTTATAATTGCAAATCCATCCCACAAGGAGACATTTTATTTTGAAATCTCGTTGACATTCAGCCCGGCCGCCATAGTTCAGCATGGGGAAATTACGAGCGCCGAAATCAAGCTACGCACTCTCCATCGACAGTCCCATTCAACCTACATCAGAAGTTTCGGCTGCATCTTCATTACCACGCCGCTCATCTAAGGTGCAAAAGTCTGAATTGCGACGGCCTTTAGCGATGCGCAAATCGATTACCTGCGCAAGGACAGGATGCGACGTTGATGGCGCCGAGGCCGTTGGCCAAACACACAAACACGCGCTCATTCTCTCGGACGATATGGGTCACATTACTACCGAAGAGTTGGCTGTATTACAGGAGCTTGCGACAGGGGATATTGTTGCTGTGTTTGGTCTTTACAGTCCCAAGAACGACTCTGACGATGATGTGGACGAGTGGACGGTGTCTTTCTTAGCTGCCGTTACGGGCATGGGCAGCATTGGTGAGCCATGACATATGCTTGTATTCCGTCCTAATCACTTTATGTCGTGCTCTTTCATTTCCGCAAAACTGCATCGAGCTGCTCGGATTCATTAATTTACATTTTCTTTCCCAATTGCCTTTCTGCATCCCCATTGCATCTCGAACCCGACCAGATCGGGTGAAGCACAGCCGCCTCATCGTGACAGAAAACGAAGTCATCTGGCACTACTGCAAACCGGCTGTCGGTCGGCCGCCGGTGACCAAGACACAAACATTTCCATTCGAGGATATCCACTGTGGGTTTTACTGCTTATTGTTGCATGTCATTGGCAGATTACAACCCAAAGTCTAACAGCGACATGTGTTACTTGGGATGGTGTTCCACATACAGCCGTAAATGCGTGCGGCGTGCGCATGGTTTCATCACTCCACACGATCGGCTTTACGACAAAGGCAAAGTGTGTTGATAGCGCGACAAATCGGTCTGAGCGGATCAAGTTTATGTGTTGTCTCCCACGTCGTGATGTCGACTTCATTGCAAACACAATCCGCTACCAGAAAGATGTGTACGACGCTTGGGCATCGTGATCTAAATCACAGCAACACACACACACACACACACACACACACACCACATATAAAGGATTGTGACATACAAAAAAATACTGCAATGACACCGGATCCCAAAACAGCCCAGTACCGCAAATTGCGGGCGGCGATCGGGGACCCAATGATTATGACACTCACGTGGGCGACTGATCCGGCCATCGAATAACAAAGTGACGACACTGTACATCGCCACTGGTAGTTGCTCACGTGCGGCATTCGTGTTACGGTGTGATGCAACAACAACCACGACGACGCAACCGTAACTACCCATGTACACATCACTGCCGCAAGGACCCGATTGACAGCCCCCCGTACCCCTCCCCAAAACACACGAGACAACACACAAGCGTGAAAGGCCAGAGGCACCGGGATTCAGCAAAGGGGATACTGGGTCTTGCTCACCACTGGTTGTTTGGTGCGTGTAAGGATTGGTTCACATAAAATGTAATGAAGAATATAAACACGCAAGCACATCATATCAGTTGAAGACTACATAGATGGGGTCCGAGCACGGCTCACTCGGTCCGTCCATTGATGTCGCCATACCTAAGTGAATTAGAACCACATGTAAGAGACGAGAATGAGGCCCGCAGCGACGGCAGCGGTGAGCGCACTGTTGGCCGCGGCACTAGAGCCAGAGTTGTAGATCTGTGTGGGATACATTGGCGTATCCGTGATCGATGTGTTGGAATACGAAAGCCACGAGAATTTACATTCGCCGCTGTTGTATACTGTCGGTGATGTGTTGATGAAGTCAATGTCGCAGCCTGCCATCACATAGGCCATCACGTTGGCTTTGTTCGTGGTCGGATCAATAAACATAAAGTAGCTCCGATATTGCAGAAACGTGGCGGCAACGGCGTCGATGCACGTGTACGAAAGCGTAGACATGCCCCGCCAAATAAGGCCCGAACACGAATTGCTCTCTCCATAATACGAGTTGTAGTTGATGTACTTGTTCGTGGGGCCCATCGCGGTCGTATTCGCGGGAGTGCTAGCAAAGGTAACAATGCCGCTTGTCCAAACTGTAAAAAAGATGCACGATGCAAGTCAGTGTCTCAGGCAGTGAGCTAATGCATTACCCAAAACTTCAAGAGGCAAAAATTGAAGATATCTCACCTGACAGAGAGATGCAATCACCGCTGTTGAAGGGAGCCAGCTGGTTTCGGTCGGAGTTCGAACCAGCGATACATTGCGCAGAGCTGAATCCAGTGGTGATGGACACTTCGTTCCCAACGTATGTCATCTGAACCATAGTTTGGTATAAGACCATAGGCATTGAGTATCCATGCGGACATGTACAGCTGGTTGCGCACATAAAAGCAATATGCACATTTGACTCTGGGTACCTTTGCGAAGAGAAGATCGATGCCTGTCCACGTGCACGTCCCATCGGTTGGGATAGAGAAGTATTTACTCGGCGTAGGCCTCGATGCGAGCGGGAGACATGTCCCAACAAAGTATGCCACATTCGCGTATTGAGCATATGCGCAGCAGGCTGCAAATTGTGGAAAGGTGAAAAATTACACAGGGGAATGCGCTCATTTATAGGACAACGGATGCAGGGGTTCTTCAGTGGCATGCAGAGTCGACTGGTGAATTAACTCACCATGAAGGGATAGAAGAGCAACTAGGAAGAGCACTCGGGCTGCCATTCTGTATTAGCTATTCTTTATATCGTTGAGTGTCGTGATGATTTGTTACGTCAATGAGTGTAGAAAGCCACTTCGCTTTATATTCAGATGGGCATGAACTGCACGGTGGCGGCGGCACTGCAATCACATTGTCACGGTCTCAACAAGCACCCTGATGGTGTGACGTGCAACACGCCGATCAAGGTGTGCTATCACGCCCGTCGATCACTCGTGCACACTGCGAATGCAGCCACATAATGTGTCAACAATCATCCATTATTAATAATTGTCCTAAAATAACCCTTGCACGAGTATGGTATCACGCCTTTGACTTTAACTTCCTAAGGAAAATTGCATGTTTAGGCAAGCCAGATCGTGATTCTATTTATACTTAATTATGATTGGGAGCACAAACAAAACAACACAGTACAACGAGGCTTTCAAGGCCCCGACATCTGTATTTTGAGAACATGAAAAGTGCAGGACGGGGGAGGGGGGGGGGATATATGTACACTCACACAAGCACACAAAGTAAACACACATGCCAAAAGGATGGTCTTAACTCCACGCGACGGCCAGTGCCGCCATCATGCTCACAGAGATGCCGGAGATAGTCAGCGACTTTGCCGTTGCGTTGTAGGCGACGCTTGCAGCAGCGACCTGGACGCCGTTGACAGTGACAACAGTCGGTGCAGCAGACACGCCGAGAATCACAATATCTCCAAGCTGGAACATCAGCGCCGTCTTGCAGTCCGAGTACGTCACGGTGCCAATCAGCTTGCCGGCAGATCCCGACGACTGAACAGAGTAGTCAATGCGGAAATACTGCGTGAGGTCAAGTGACGCGCCGTCGTCAAGATACACGAAGCCAGACGCGCTACCTGCCGCATCGAGTGCGGTGAGAAGAGTGAATGGCGTGCTTCGTGCATCGCGGGTGGTCAGTGCCGCACCCTGCATGGGGATGACCTTTCCGCCGAGCACGTGCACATTGATCTTGTCCATCGGGGCAGCGAGGTTGAGGGTAGTGCCCTGCGAGTTGACGGTGAGCGCACCAGAGTAGAAGTCGTACCAGAGTCCGTTGGGAAAGTACGCCGAGACAGACGTCGCGCCCTGCGTCAGCACCGGAGAGACGAGCAGCGCGTCGCCCACGAGAAACTGGCGGTCGATTCCAAACGTGTTGGCATCGGTCGGAAACTCGAAAAAGAGGGCGCGCATCACAGGGCTTCCGTCGGCATTGGCGAGGCGGAAGAGCGAGTAGTAGTAGGGGAGGAGGCGATAACGCGTGGCAAGAACATTGCGGCTGATGGCAGCCACCGACGCCCAAACGTACGGCTCCTGCGCAATCTGCCCCTTTGCGTTGTGGTTGCGCGAAAACGGATAGAAAGCACCGAGCTGCATCCAGCGTCCACACAGCTCCTCGGTCGTGTCTTGCGCAAAACCGCAAATGT
This sequence comes from Pigoraptor chileana, assembly GCA_943704495.1. Classification (NCBI taxonomy): domain Eukaryota; class Filasterea; order Ministeriida; family Capsasporidae; genus Pigoraptor; species Pigoraptor chileana. The sequence continues at coordinate 15,020 of CALSCR010000276.1, forward strand.
CCGATCCAACGAGCGGCACACCATACATTTGGAAGGTAAGCATTCCCGGAATCGAATAATAGAGATCATCCCAAGAGGCATGGTTGTCGCCCGTCCAGTGGCCAGTGTGAGCGCCACTGCCGGGGAAAGTGGACCTGTTTGTGTGTGTGTGTGTGTGTGTGTGTGTGTGTGCGTTAAAAACACAAGCCAAATGAAAGTTGATGAGCAAATAGGATAATGGTGATACATTCATCTGACCACACGGCAAGCAGGGGACTTCTAACAGGCACACACCTGCTAATGACAAACGAGCGGGACGACTGGATCTTCTCGAGAGCCTTGTTCGTCGCAATCGCTTCAGTCAGACCAAAAATGTTGTGGACATCGTATTCGAGCACGCCACCGTGGTGAGTCGAGTCCATCGAAAGGGTCTTGCTCTTGAGCGGGGCCTTGCTGTTCTGGTTGTTGATTTGGTACGGCGGGTTGTTGGGATCAAATGATGTCGAATAGTAGGACACATTGACGAGCGACTTGGATGACGACAGTGCAGGAACTGCCTCTGCGTCCGCCACAACAGCCTTGACGTTGGGGTGGAGGTCCTTGGACGAGCACACGCCATCGCAAAAGTTGCTGATCTCGTTCATATCGATCCTGTTATGAAATGCATTGTTGGATTCAGAAGAATTAGTACAACTGAACACGCGCACTAGAATTGAAACGCCCGGCGAAACCCACCCACACACACGCACGCCGCAAGCACGCACATACCCCACACACCCACATATGCATGCATACACGAACACACTCACCAAAGACCGTCAACGGGGATGAGCTGGAGGAACGCCTGGATCTGGTCCGCCCACCACGAGTTTGCATTCGGCGCCAAGAAGTCGGGGAAGACGGTGAGGCCCGGCCACACCTTGCCCACAAACGGCTTCCCAGACGCGTCGTTGATGAACACGCCCTGCTTGAGGCCGGCGTCGTACGCAGGGTATCCAGCCTCAGTCTTGATGCCAGGATCAACAATCACAACATAGTGCTGTCCATTCTTGTGAAGTTGTTCGGCAAACGGCACCATTTTGCTCATCGGAAAGTTGACAGGGTCATATGTAAAGTCCTTGTATGCGTCCATGTAGTCGATGTCCGTCCACATTGTGTCCAAAGGGATTTTGTTGGCGGCGTAGTTCGCGACCACCTGCGAGATTGCATCTGCATTGGGATACCCATAACGGCACTGGTGAAAGCCGAGTCCCCAGTAGGGAGGCAAGTGGGGCTTGGCCACGGCGTCCGCATACTGGCGGATGACGTCATTGGGCGTCGGCCCTAAAAAGAAGTAAAAGTCGAAAATTCCGCCAATCACGCGGTATGTGAGCACGTTTTCGCGAACGGAGATATCCATTCCGTTGCTATTGCGAAGGTACACGCCGTGCGATAGCCCTGCCGTCGTGTGCTGCATGTAGAATGGGTGCGCGCCGTAGAGATTGTCGTTGACAGGCGTCGGCGTGTCAAATGTCCACAGCGTATACGTCAACGAATCATCCAGACGAAGCGACCGCACGCGCTCTCCCAGGCCGTACAGATTGGCGTTGTTGGAAAGCTGCGTGGACAGCTCGAGATACTGATCCTCAAAGACAAGTCCGTTGAGGGCGGATGTGTTGAACAACGTCTCGCCGTTGCTGCGACGGACGACGGCAAACCAGAACACCTCGCCCTGAGCGGCAGAGACGACAGAATAGTCGGTGGTCGGGGCCTTTGATGTGGGAAGGGCAGGCCGCGGGGAGAACTGCTCAGGCACTTCGTAGCGGGCATTGTTGGGATCGAAGATGCGCACGTGAAGGCGAGACTGCGTCTCAAGGTAAATGTTGACGCCAACTGGGGAAATGTCGGTGCTGTAGTACTGGGGGGCCGGTCCGTTGAGTGCGAGCGTGAGAGACACGCCATACTCGGTTGATTGCGAGGAGGAGACGACGTAGGTGGCCTTTGCCGGGTTCTGCAAGTGTTTTTTATGTACATCGCCGTTAGGAATGCATGAATCCAATCATCTAATCAACGAGACATTGCAACGCATCGTTAATCATCGCAAAGGTGAGATGACATGGCGGGACTAATGAAGCACACACCTGGTTAAAGCACCACGGCGTGCCGTCGGATGAAGGCGACCAACAGCAGCCCTTGGACTCGCACTCGGGCTGCTGGATGCCAACATAGCCTGAGCATAAAACGAATCAGCCATTGTCAGTGTCTCAATATACAGAAAATAAATGTGCAAGAAAGAACACACCCCCAAAACAAACTTACAATATTGCCGTTGGAACTGCATCTCAACAAGAACTGCGCGTCGAGAGATCCAAACCATAATGGAACCCAAGCCAGTATTCTATTGTTGTTGTGTATGTTGTGTGTGTTGGCATGGAGAAAACAACAACGGCAGCACATGCACTGCCCTACCACAGAACTGTCTACGCTCAAGAGACGTGTACATATAATACGTACCGCAGTCAACGCGGTATCCTGTCGTGATGCACGTTGCCGACGGGCGCGCCGACGTTGCGACAAATAGTCCAGCGACGAACATCGCCGCAAAGACACCTCGGGACACCATTCTCTCTGCTTCGATCAAACGCTCATATGAGAAGGTGCCAATTGTGGAGCAAACTATAGTAACGTTTAAGAAAACTATTGTGGGTTTTATGTGATTCAGTCACAGCGACACTCAGACAAGGCACACTCAAACAGTGTGAAGTGCGTATCCAATGAAAGACTGCGTTTGTGTGCCGTAAAACGTGTGCGACCCCGCGTGTGTGTCATGTGGACGCGGCAGGGAAGGAATCTCTATGTGTGTGTGTGTGAGTTGTGTGTGTCGGAGCGCGAACATTTTAGTGGCGATGAGATGACGCGCAGACTTCTTCCGTACTAAATTACCTACTAATTATCGTGGCCCCAAATTCTGGCTATACAATTATTCATACATTAGCGAGAGATAGCGTCTCAATACATAGTCCATATTGATGAATCTACTATATGTGTCGTTGAACTTGAGTATTCATTTTTGGCTGGGTGCAGAGATGGCATACACTACTTACGCGCGGATTTCGCAGAGCACATCACGGGTTGTTTGTGGCTGCGTGATTGCAATGCCTCCGATTGGCTGAAATCCTCCCATACTGTTCCTATACTCTGAGAGAGAGTGTGAGAAGGTTTCATTGCAACACCCGGCTGGTTGTAACACCGGCAAGACTGCAGAAGCTAAGTTAGGCAGGTTGTGCGTTGTAACACCGGCAAGACAGGAGCTAAGTTAGGCGGGTTGTGCGTTGTAACACCGGCAAGACTGCAGTAGCTAAGTTAGGCAGGTTGTGCGTTGCCGTAACACCGGCAAGACAGGAGCTAAGTTAGGCAGGTTGTGCGTTGTAACACCGGCAAGACAAGAACTCCCTCATGATCAGTCCCTCATCAGTGCGGCGGTTTGGATGTAAACTCTGGTGAGCTACTGGCTTGCTTTTTCGTAACAAGAAGTCATAAACCGAGCAACTCACATACAAGCACATAAAGGGTCCCGGCTCTGTAGTTGGCAATTTGCTTCCGCAATGATCATTCATAATTCGACGGCATCCCAAATCTCTTATGTGTCTTTGCCCGCCGACATGTATGTTGAGGCACTATCATGATCGGCGCTGGCCCTGGTTTGCAGCTCCAGTCCCCATCAGTCCTCGTCCCACGGGAATTGGCACACTGGCGCATCGAATTGAAACTCGAAATACACCACAACTTTCTTAAGACGTCCACCCCGTTTGTTCACTATACACAAATCCGATACCCGTCTCCCACCTGTAACGGGATCACTGACGACGATATCCAACCACCGCAATTGCTTTAATGCCGAAAGATATTTGTTTATGATTCTGACGGCGAACGCACGCGCGAGTGATGAAAAAACAGTGATACGCCAAAACCGCGAATAATGTGAGCGAAAAGTGCGAGAGCGAAGAAACGGTGCGAAGTCAACAAAACAAAAAAAAAGTGCCGAGTAGCTGTGAAGAATTCGTCCACGTGTCACGAAGCAAAGAAAAATTGAACAAGATGAAGGATAAAAAATTATAGCGGCGCACGCGCACTGATATTGGCAGCGAAAATAAGCAACAAAGCACACCAGAAACAAAAAGTTTGCACTCGATGTTCATAAAGCAACGCGAATAAAAAAAACAAAACATGTATACATGATGCACACACACAGCAAAAAAGTCACAAGATGTGAATCTAAACAACGAACAGGGCACACGGCAATGCAACAAACGCAGATCAGTCCCACAGCCGCACAGCCGCACAGCGCCAGTCTCAGACATGGCTTTCCGTTGAGCAGGGCTTTGTAATGACAATGGGATTCTGGCTGCTCGTCGGGGAATGCACATTCGACGATGGCGGCGACACGATCGGCGACTCACTCGTAATGAATGTCAGCGGAGGAGTCGACGTCGACGGGATAATGGTGTACGTGGGCGGGACGTTAGAGCTGCGTCGCCGCGTGCCCCGTGCCGCGTCTCCGCTGATAAACGAAGAGTCATCATCCACAGAGAGATTGCTTCGCTTGATAGAGTTGAGACGAAGCTGCTTCTTCTGCTCACCAAAGTGATCGCGCAGTACCGACACGTCGAGTGCCAGGGCCGACAGCAGGTCGAGCGCGGCGCCCAGCTGCGTCTTCAGCGAGCGTATGTCATTCTGGTCTGTCTCTTCCGTGTCCGTAATCAGCGACATGGCGCGCATCCGGGGGAACCAGTCGAGATTGTTGACGGCAATCATATTGCTCACATACGATTCCTGTCCGTTAAACTCGGTCCGCTCTTGCTTGCGGAGATGCACAATGAAGTAGAGATAATTCCACAGGTTGTGTTCAACGCGTATGTGCTCCTCGAACGTCATGGCCTTGTTGTCAAACGCACTCCGATTCAGCCCGCAGATAAAGCACGTGTTCTTGCGGTTTTCCTCACGTTCGTTCTTTTCCGCACGGAGATCGGCAAAGGTGTCGATGATCACACCGAAGATGAGATTGAGAACAATGATAATGACAATGAAGAAGAACAGCAGATCGTAGAATATGCGGACAAAATAGAGCGGTTCGTCCTTGGATTTCTGCACAAGAACATCGCCAATGCCGCCTCCATTGCGCAGCCCCAGGTTCAGCGTCGTGATGATGCAGTGCAGCATTGTATCGCACGACCGCTCGGGTCCCACCGACTCCGTGTCAATCAAAAAGTCGTCCCGCAGATACAAAAAGCCGAATATGGAGAACATGTATATGACGATGAGTGCAAATATGGTCGTCAACACGATCGACTTTCCGTTTCGGGTAACCGAGCGAATCACATTCTGCAGCGTTTCCTCGCGGACGATAATATCGAGAAGCAAGAGGGCGTACAAAAAGGGACTAAACACCATCCCCGAGAAGCACACGCACAGATACCCAATGTGGTAGACGAGCGCCACGTCCTTTGTGAGGCGATTCTTCTTCCGGAGGAGTGTGCCGTAGTTGCTGAGATAGCTGACCAGCACCACAAGCGCCATTGAAAACTGCGCGACTCCGAGTGCCATGAACATCCAGGGTGAGACCAGTCGCAGCCAGTCCGCCCCACGTGCCGCCGCCGCCGCCGCTTTTGCCGCCGCCATTGCAGCAGTGCGACGCGCCGCACTCCCGTATGTTGTTCCCCCAGGCGACGAGGAGGACGGGAGTCCAGAGATCGCGTCTGTTGTGTTCAAGAGCGCCGATGCAGCTGCACCGACAACAGCCTCTGCAATGCTGTCCGCAAACTCTCCGACCGCGCCGCCTTCAAGCACAACAGGGTCGATCGGGAACAGAATGACCATGAGAATGTTGATCATGAGTGAGATGGTGAATGACATTGTCTTCCATCGTTGGATGTTGCGCGCAAATCGATAGAGGATCTTGCTCTTCTGTAGACGACTCTGCCACATCATCTCAAGATACAGATCACCCGTGCGCGCGAAAAAGCCTGCGACTTTGCTGCCTTGCTCGTCACGCTGTTGCCACAAAAAAAAAAGAACACAAAACAAAAAACAAGATAGGATACGGGAACGAAGAGAAGAAAAGTGTGAGCATATTGTTGAAATTCAGCGAAACAAGAAGGCATGGACAAAAGCTCAACCCATTATATGAAAAATATACCCAGAATTTCTAGCAAATACCATACACAGTTTAGGAAACAGATCCCACACCAACAATGCCGACATACATGCAGAAATAACCAACTCACGGAGAAAGAGGGAAAACTTACACACATAAACACACGCACACACACACACACAAACGTAACAAACTATTGAACACACCTTGGCGTTCATGACAATGTCCGTCTTGCTCTCCTCTGTGAGAAACTCGCAAATCTCGGGGATGGGAAAACAAATCACCTCGAGGCGATTGTCACGCGCAATCTGAATCTGCCCAGTCCTCGCGGCGTAGTATTTGACGGCGGCCGTTGTGTTGGCGTGGTTCGCCCGCAGCAGATGCGAGAGCGTCGGGCTTGTCTGCGCGAGGCGGTGGGCGAGCATGTACACAGTGTGCCCAATCTCATGCACACGCTCTTGCGTCACGCGCTTGCGAACTGTCCCCGCCCATCCGTGGATTGTGTTGAGTGCCGTAACCTGCAATTTTGCAGCGGTGCGAGTGGGGCACGCGTTGACGGAGAGGCGGGTAGCGGGGTATGTCAGTACCAAGGGGAGGCGTGTACTGTGTGCACGATGTCGAATAAATCAAACAAGAGATACACAAACACACACATGCTGACAACAAACACACAGCCGCAGTTACAAACGAGCTTGAACATCCACCCTGGTAACATTAGCAAGCGTATTGAAAGCAAGGATAAGCAACGCACCAGCTGATTCGCATCGAGATTGAAGAGGATCTTGTCGGCGAGATCACTCGTCAGGCGGCTTTCGAGGACACTCAAAAGAAGTTTCGAGGCATTGTGCTGCGCCAACAAGAACACACAAATGCATCACAAGATATTGAAAGGTGGGTGAGCATAAAAGCGCGCGCGGGCATACACACATACACACACACACACACACACACACACACACACACACAAGCCAATTGTCAGGCGTCGCAACTCGCGAGGAGCACCAACCTTTAGCTCAAGCACGAGGTCGATGCGGTCCTTTGCAAGCGGATTGATGTCGTTCACAATGAGCCCCAACACGACGTCCAGGCCGTGTGTGTCGTGATTCGCAATGCATTCCTGTTGCATTGAAAACGATACGGGGGAGTGACAGAACACACAGCAATGAGCCTATTGCACACAGGCGCACATGCACACACACACACAGGCACAACGCACACACAGGCACAACGCACACACAGGCGCAACGCACGCACACACACACTAGCATGTACTGCGATATCGCACCTGGTTCTCGTGGCACGGCCCCTGGCAGTACTCCGTGAGCGTGATGAGGCACTGATTGATAATGGAGCAGTTGTTTTCGTTGATGTACAGACCAAGAAGGCCAACACCACCAGACGTCGATCCGCAGATGCAGTCGAGATACTTGAACGTCTCCTCGACAAGATTGTACGAAGTCCGCGACGTTTGCTGCTTGCGAATGTAGTTCTGCGAGACAACGGGTGTGCATGCGCGCGTGTGTGTATGTATGTTGTACGTGTGCATGTATGTGTGTATGCATGTGTGTATGTATGAATATGTGCGTGTAAAAACAAATAATAGTTAAAAAATGAACACAATAACTTCGCGGGGGCATTTAAAGCCTCACCGCCACTGTCAAAACGCACATTCAAGCAATGCGCACCTGGAGGTTGAGGTTGTGGTTCTCACACAAGAGCTGCAGAAAGCGGAGAATTGCTTGCATGCACGTGAAGTCAACGGCGGTGAGCGTGATCGACATGGTGATGTCGTCGCCCTTGTCTCCCTTGACTGCAATACACACACACACACACAGATAGACACAAAAGAAAGGACGAACCGGGGTTAGTAGAGGTTGCCGTTGACAATTACTGCTTCACATCTATTGCTACTTCATCAATATATAGCCGTTGACACACTCCATCGCTGCCACACACACACACTACACTACAGTACATACACACACACACATGCGAATGCGCCACACTGCGCAGCGTGATGACCCACTCGTATTATATCCGCTGATGAGCTCGTTCATACTGTGGTGCATACGGTTGTGAATCTGTCGGAAAAACGCCTCCGACCCGCTGTGTCCAAAGCGAGCGTAAAACGACTGCTGAATGCGAGTATTTCCGCCCTCCAGGAGAGCAATGCCCAGGCGAATGCTCTCGAGGAAGACCATGGGGTCGTCGTTGCCTGCGAGATGTGTGGATGCATGGTGAGCAGCGACAAGGACAGACAAAGACACATGCACAGACAAATACAGGCACAAACACAGACACAACCACATATGCGCTGTTCGTGTTCGTGATATCGGAACATTTCTCACCGATGATAAGGTCGATCACAAGGTTCGAGGCGCCGTTTTTGTCGAGGTCATTCTGGGTCGATTCGGTGACGATTGGCTCTAGTATGGCATCGCCAAAAAAGAGACGGAATGTGGCATGCCGCAGCCTCTCAGCACGTGCGCTGAACGCCACCGGAGACATCATGCGACGCAGTGTTGCCAAAACCTGTTGCAGTTTGTTGTTGTTGTTGTTGTTGTTGTTGTTGTTTGTTGACAAAAAATGGTACAGGACAATTAGCAAAGATTATACGCTTCTGTTGAATGAAGCATACATGCCATGCATGGTATTGCCATCACACGGAGTTTCGCGTTGACAGAGACACGGATACAGACAGACACACATACGCACACACACACACACACACACACAGAACAGGAGGGCCTACCTGCACACAGAGCATCTTTTCACGGTCGCCCAAAATGCGCATGTGGCTAACAAGCTTCTCAATCAGCCTTGCGCTGGGCACGTGACTCGACGCCGTGATCAGCCGGTGCGGGTGCTGCAGGATTTCCACAAGCACGGAAAATTCGGCCTCCATCAGCATCTTCATCTCGTCTTCAATTTCGGATACGTAGCCGTGCAGTCCCTCGACAATCGTGCGCGCCTCTGCTGCCTCCAGATCCGACGTCTGCAGTTCGGCGAGCTGTCGCTCCTTCTTCTTCCGAATGCGCTCGACAAATTTGTCCGCCGCCTTCTTGGTAGAGTGTTTCGTGGAAAGCCATTCCTGATGTTGTTTACATTGTTTTGTTGTTGTTGTTGACGTTGTTGTTTATGTATATGTTGTTGTTTCCAAAAAGAGAGTTTGGTTAGAATTTGATCACGCAATTGCACGCTCATGCACTGGCAAATCTAATCAGTTCGCAAGCAGTAAATATCGGACGGACAAAGCTGACCTAACTAAGACAAGCACGCACGCACGAACGCACGCACACACACACACACACACGCACACGAGCACGACACACACGTGCGCAACACACACAACACACATAATAACACACGCACACGCAACACCCACGCACGCACGCACACCCACCTGAATACCGAGGGTGAGCTCGTCCGACAGCTGGACATTCTCGGTCTTGGCCGCTTCGTACAGCTGTCGCAGGCAGCTTTCCGTTTGCGGACGCTCTGACGCTTCCCACCACTCGCACCTGCATCGTGCACACACATACGCAACACATTGAAGGAGAAGAGATCAGAAACACAAACACACGCTCACACAAACATACATTCATGATATACGAGCTTGTTTATTACTATTCAAAATACGTGGTTGTGCTATAACATTGCCAAACAGCCGCAAAGAAAGCTTTGAGCCGCCATGAATACATACACGCAACAAACACGCGCGCCCACACTCCATCAAAATTATATAATAACAAGGCGACACAACAACAACAAAAAAAGAAACCGCGTTGCAGAACTCACTTTGCGAGGTTGTAGACTGCCTCAAGCACTTCTCCAATGAGGTTCTGCAGCGTGACCACCGAGACGGCAGGCGCGCTAGACGGGGGAGCAGATGCCGCCATATTGTGCACAGACGACGCCAATTGGTTCGTGAAAAAGAGAATAAGCGAGTGCAGCACCGACCGCGAGATGTAGTGGTTGAGGTCAAGATCGTCACCGGCGTACAACGGAGACGACGCCGCGCGAATGTCGGCGAGAAACGACTTGATGAGGCTCCACACGTGTTGGGATCCCGCAATCTCCTTCACCTCTACCTCCGTGTCGGCGTAAGTGTGGTTCAGAAGGTCGACGTAGGCGGCACGCACCTTCGAATCGGCCTCTTTGCAATTGATGACCTGTCGCGTGCGTACGTATGCGTGAATTTGTGATTAATAAGGATTGTGGGCCTTGTATCCGGTTACAGTGACAATCACAAACACACACAGACACACACACACACCTTGACAATGTCCTCGAGGGCGAGCAGCGACTGGCACTTGATCTCAGTGTTCGCGTTTTTGCCCTCCGTGCAGTACGCGAGCAGTTGAATCAGCGCAATGTGATACTGCATTTGAACAAACACAAGAGAGAGAGAGCGAGAGAGGGAGAGAGCGAGGGAGAGAGAGACCTTTAGTACTCAAAACGCCTTAAGCCTAGGCTCATCGACTCCACAAACAAAAGCAAAAAGAGAGAGAAACACACAGTGTGAAACGGCGTTTGATAGACGCAATTCTAAAAGCCATTGCGTCAGCGCAATAATTGCAAGATTGCATCCAGGTCACGTGGCCACACGCAGCCCGTATCATCAGCACACACATACACATACACACACACACAGATTGACTGGCGCTCTGATTAACAGTGAGCCCAAAAAATTATGAGCCCTAAGATTATTAGATTATTAAGCAGCACACGCATATGTGTTGCAGACACATCCATACAGGCACAGGCACACATAGTCACATACTCACAGTCACACACACACACATACCTGCAGCTCGGACACGTCGGGATCCGTCACGGGGGATTTGTCTGTCATCAAGCTGCGCAGTTGCTGAAAGCTGTTATGGTCGTTGTAGAAGACAAGAACATCCTCGCCAGCCGTGAGCAGCGCCTGCATCACCATATCCTGAGACTTGCGGAAGCACTGTCCTCCCACGCGCACAATGTTCTTCAGGAACTCAAGGTGAGGCACATAGCGACCCTGCGACTCGAGACACCCGACAAAGTGCTGGATGACCTACATATTTGAAACAAAGTACATGCACACATCGCACGAGATAGAGTGTGGTGGATGGGTCGGATTGATTAGCGTTCATAAAACTTTGCTATTGTTTGAAAGGTAACATACAACACAGAAAAAACAATACACAGGAAATTCGAGACAAAATGACATCAGTGAGCACTCACCCCCCCCCCCCCCCCCCCACTCACACTCGCACGCACACACGCACACACCTTTTCGGAGATCGAACCACAGAGCGTCGAGTTATTAACGAATATGTAGTTGATCGTCTGTCCCGCAAAAGCGTGCTTGGTCATCTCGTCCATGAAAAAGTCAATGTACTTGTGCAGTATCGCCTGGTTCTGCTCGTTCCTCAGACAAAAAGACTGCAGAAACACGTGCGCAATAATAAACACCTCTCGCATCCGCTCGTCGTGCAGGTCCGTCGCAATCTTCAACAGGTCAATGACCTGCGTGTGCGCCCCGAGGTTTCGCAGCAGTCGTTGGTTCTCAGAGTTGTGCGTCTTACTCATCGGATCGGAGATCTGTTCCAGGAGATCGTTATAGGATCCGGATATGCTTAATGCACGGGCACGTCCGTCTGATTTGCGGTGCTTTTTCATCAGGCGATCGGCGAGCGACGCGGGCTTGGCTGGCTTGACGACGGTTGCTGTGCATAGCTGAGTGAGGCGCTTGAGTATATCCAGAATGCGCACATAGTTGTCGCCGGATTGTTTGGACGCACCCTCCGCGTCGTCGTCGCCACCTGGATTGCAAGAACATATGGTATTCAAAGTGAGCGTTTTGGCGTCTTGGGATTTCTTTGGGAATATGCCAATGGGAATATGCCAATGGCAGGAAAAAAGGTGGGTCAAGCACATGGAGACGTCGTTGAATGGGCGGGCACACTTTTGATGGGTGGGTGAGAATTATGCAGATAGAAAGAAAAAGGGGGG
>CALSCR010000287.1:0-24910 GCA_943704495.1 Pigoraptor chileana
TGTGTGTGTGTGTGTGTGTGTGTGTGTGTGTGTGTGTGTGTGTGTGTGTGTGTGTGTGTGTGTGTGTGTGTGTGTTCAGTAATGTCTGCGGTGCATTCCCTTAGATCAGTAGGCCGCAACTACCACCGCACTTTGACCCGGTCCATTTAATTTGAAATATATCACTATCTGGCCCGAATAACGGCAGTTACTCCAATGGTCGTGCCACTGGCGAAATGCCCGCGCATTCACCACTGATTCAAATGATGTGACAATCAACTATGAACACGGACCAGCCAGTGCGCCGAGCCCTTTGCCGGTCAATGCCGCCGATTCACGGAAGGGTCAACTCCACCGAATGGGTTTATGAAAGGAGAGTGCAATTGCGTTGCATACTGAAGGTAAGCTGTGATGAAGGGACCAGCTGCTTCACTGTCTCTCAGGTTTCAGCCGGCCGTATACTGACATCCAGCGGCCAACGCCGCCGCCGGGCTGGCCCGCCGACTGAGGCTGAACTGGCGGCAGTGGTACACTGAGCTGCGCCAGCGAAGTGCGAGGCAGTCGAAGTGGTAAGTGGGCAGCATGGCCGGCACGAGCTGAGATTACGAATCCCTGCGCGCATCGGAGGTTCATCAGGTTGTCGGACTGCTAATGTCGTCATTTTGAAGTGACGTCATTGGCCACACGTTTCACGCGGCCGCTGGCAGTAGTTTGGTGGTCAGTGAGTTTGCGCCAGGGTCCTAAAATGGTACCCGGTGCGGACGGTTCTTGAAGGACTCAATTATAAGCATTCCATTATAACGGAGAAGAATAGAGTGTGGAGAGTTGGAGCTGAAAGGCAGAAAGAAGCACAATTCGCATACAATGCAGACCTTCCATCTACCGTTGAGTGAATATTGGCGCTCGTAAGCCATACCGTATACATACTGCTCTGCACAAGCACACAATATCGGCGTGGTTTCCGGCTGGAGGTTATCTGTGGCGCATATATCGCACCCTTGCCGATGGCCTCTGCGACAGCAGCGCCAGCGGCGGGTGGCCATCATTCGGGCGCGGACTCGGCTCATCGAAATGCGATGGGCACTGCCCAGCCCAACAATAGCAATCCGACGCACACCAACACCAGCAATAGCAACAGCAGCAGCAATTCAAACAGTACCGCAACTATTAATGCAGCAGGCGGAGGTGGGACTGGGGCTAATGGGCCAAAGCTGGCATCACAGGCGCGCGCACTAATCGCAGCAGGCAGACTCGACGATGCACTGCGCATGTGCAATATTGCGGTAGACGCCTCGCGGGACAGCGCCCATGACCCTGAAGGAAAATCACGGGGCGGCCTGGATGCTGATGGCTCCGCAGTGTTATTGTGCGACTGTGCCGCTGCAATGCAGATGGCCGGTCGCCCTGTTGATGCCCTGGCATGCGTGAGGCGGGCTATCGAGTTTCAGCCGACGGCACACGCAAGATCGCGCGCTTGCGTCCTCCTGGATGCCATCACAGGCGCAACGGATCCCCACGCAGCTCAGTCCATGTCCATGCGCGAGCTCGCCAACCGGCGGGCCGATGCGCACGCCGCCAAGGAGGAGGGAAATCGTCTGTACCGCGTTGGCCGGCTGGAGGAGGCAATCGACTGGTACACATATGCCATCGACTTGGACGGAATCGACGTGACATTCTACACCAATCGCGCCGCTGCATATCTGGAGCGCGGCCTCTTTTATGCGTCTGTTGTTGATTGCCGAAAGGCGCTACAGTTGGCTGAGTTGCGATATCCGGGCACGTCGCCCGCTGTGCTCGCCAAGGCCCATTCCCGCATGGCAACTGGACTCGCGCGACTTGGGCGCACAGCGGAGGCCGTGGCATCGTACCGTGCGTCGCTTGCCGTTGCTGACAACGAGGATGTGCGGCGGCGACTGACGGCGGCACTCGCATCGACGCCGAATACGCCGTGGGGTGAGGTGCCCCATGAGGGTGAGGGGGCGTCGTCGGGTAAGGACGCCGTGCTGATGCGCGCTGCTGCGGCAATGGATGGCCAGGAGGAGCGTGCGACTGGCGATCTCCTTTTCAAGGTGGGGACTTTCTCGCGTAGTATGATTGTGCACATTTGAGGGCTAAAATGCTGCTTGGCGGCGTTTTGTGTTGGTTTGCAGGATATTGTGTTGGTTTCTGTGGTGTTACAGGATATGATGTGCTTATGTTCATCCATCCTCTCATTTGCTCCCCTATGACAGGAGGGGAAATATGAAGATGCGATCCGCCACTATGACGTTGCACTGCGGCGGGACATGCATGGCGCAATATCGGACAGACACCTCGTGCATGTGTGCCGCGCCCTCGCCTTCTCAGCCGTTGGTCGCCGCACCGACGCGATGGATGCGTGCGACGCTGCGATTGCGGCGGACCCAGGACAGCCCGAGGGCTACCTAGTGAAGAGCGATCTTCTGGCGTCCGCAAAGCCCGGTGGCGGGCGTGCTGCGCTGCAGGTGCTGCTGGGTGTGTACTCTGTGTGGCCGACGGAGCTGACCGACCACCTCGCGCGCCGGATGCGCCACGCCCTGGTCACGTGCCTGAGGCAGGACCGCGAGCTCATGCAGACCGACACGCCCCAGGCACACGCCCGTCTGGCACGTGACTGGGCGCACGCACGCTCTTTGCGCCAGATCAAGGAGGTCCAAACAGCGGCGCGGGATCCGCGGATACTCGCCCTTGCAATACGGCTGGTGCGCTCCGACGCCGTTGCTGTGATCGAGTCACTGGGCGACGACATGTGCGACATCATTGCGCTGCTGTGCCGCCTGTGTATCGCCAAGTACATCAGCCTCTTTCCAACCACAAAGGACAATCGCGTCCTGTTTGTCGACGGGATAATGACGTGGCGGTTGCAGACCACAAACCTCTGAAATCAATCGTTGCAACGAGTTGTCGCCACACTCTGTCTCTGTCTTTGTATCCCTCCTTTCATGTATTATTTGGGCGCGTGCGCGTGTGCAATGTCTTGCGTGTACACTTTGTCTCTTTCACACAATTCAGTGCCTGAACTGCAGCTAATGCTGTTACAAATTAACGATACCTCTAATCTGCCACACCAAATGGAATCGCAATTTGTGATTTCATTCACAGTAATAGGTTAGCCTAACCCTAGCCTGATACAATTGTCATCCGGGGCTCCTGTGATCGTGTGATGCCGTGTCATAGGATGTGTGGGCGTGGAATTCGGCGTGCGCAGGCATCAGTGGCATCTCTTTGCCCCTGTGCAAATCATACGTAGTAAACGAGGGTATTCAAGAACAAATTTAAGCACGCATCGAGCGCACTGTCTTCCGTCACAATACTCTCTGTAAACATGGCATCTCTGCTCAACCTTGCGCGTGTGGCGGCGCTGTCTCCCGCTGTCGCCCGCGCGTTCAGCACTTCCGGCGCCGCCGCGGCCCCCATCAAGCACGTGACTGTGTTTGGCGGTGGTCTCATGGGTGCGGGCATCGTGCAGGTCTCGGCCGTCTCCGGCCACCACGTGACCTTGGTCGACGTCACCGAAGCTGCCGTCCAGCGTGGCAAGGCACAGCTCGAGGGGGATCTGAAGCGTGCTGCCAAGAAGGCTTCCGGCGGCGACGAGGCAAAAGCTGCAGCCTTCGTCAAGGACGCATTCTCGCGCATTTCGTTCAGCACTGACGGCGAGGCGGCGGTTAAGCAGACGGATCTGGTCGTGGAGGCCATCGTCGAGAACCTCGAGGTGAAGCGGCAGCTCTTTGCGCGGCTGGACAAGGCCGCACCCGCCCACACCATCTTTGCATCGAACACGTCGTCCCTCCCTATCCAGGACATGGCTTCAGCGACCAAGCGCGAAGACCGGTGCGTGGGCATTCCATCTTCGTGGGAGTTGATGGTCTATGCTGTAGCTGTCGTGCCTGTTGTTGGTGGAACCCTCGCGTGCATGATGCCCGCACATGGCAATCCTATTCTCCTTTCCCTAACCAATATTCACACTCAAGCAACCGTGTACAAACATCCCACTCTGGCATTCAAAGTGTAGTTTGGTGTGGCTGGGCACAGTTTGTAACTATCTGGCAGTCTTTTGCTCATACTCACGCCAATGTGCAATGGTCAATTTTTTCTGAGCAGGTTCGGTGGTCTCCATTTTTTCAACCCTGTGCCTGTGATGCAGCTGGTGGAGGTCGTCAAGGCAACAAAGACAAGCGACGCGACCTTCAAGTCCCTCATGGATTTCGGCACTGCCGTCGGAAAGAAGTCGGTTGCGTGCAAGGACACGCCAGGATTCATTGTCAACCGGTGCGTCGGTGCTTTGCTTGGCAAACATCTTGCGGTGTGAGAGAGCTTTACTGGCTATTGTTCGGCTCCACAATCGTTTGTTTGTTTGTTTGTTTGTGGCTGATGATAATCTAACGTCGGCTGTGTCTGATTCGACACACAACGCGCTCGCAGCCTTCTCGTCCCGTACATGATGGAGGCCATCCGCATGTTTGAGCGCGGCGATGCATCCACGGAGGACATCGACGCCGGCATGAAGCTGGGTGCCGGATACCCCATGGGCCCATTCGAGCTCCTTGATTACGTGCGTACTGGCGCATTGTCTGCTGTCGCGTGTGTGGGGGCTGTGATTTGGCTGTATGGGAGGGGGTTGACGGTGTGAGTCTGTGCCTCTGTGTACCGCGTTGCGAATCTTATCGGCATTTGGCATTCTATTGTGTGCGGGTGTTGTGGTGCTGACGTGTCATGTCTCGGGCTGGCTGTGCTGCCTCGGCCAATGGTGTGGTGTGTGCGCAGGTCGGGCTGGACACGTGCAAGTTCATTGTCGACGGATGGGCAAAGTCGTACCCCAACGAGCCTGCATTCAAGCCGTCGCCGCTGCTCAGCAAGCTCGTCGCCGACGGCAAATTCGGGCGCAAGTCCGGCGAGGGCTTTTACAAGTACTCGAAGAAGTAAGCTGGTCCCGTGCACATTAAAACTGCAGACAGACACGCAATCCCGCCACGGCAGTCAATATTCGAGGCGCGCTACTTAAGTGTGGTTGGCGTCGCCCACTCAGCACTGCGCCTACCCATCCCTCCACTGCTGGCTCTGACGGAGAAATCGGGCCATCCGCGCACCTTCCTTGCATGCCCCTGGTACTGCGTGCACTGTCCCTTTTACTGGTACATCGGTGCCCTTGCGATGACGCGCCGCCTTGAACATTGGGCCCATCCCACCTTACTAAGTGGGCAGTCTACAGCTTAGTATACGAAACCCTGACGCAATAGTGCAGGCCACGAAGTAAGTTTGACCGCAGCACACATTACAGATATATTTTTCGCAAGTCGGGCGGGGCTGTGATAGTGTTGCACTGGGGACAGAGCCGTTTGACTCCAAGCGTCTGCAGCCAGCACCGCTCGCAGTGCACGTGCCAGCACAGCACCGACACGAGTGGCTGCGTGTACCGTTCCATGCATATTAAACACCTCGGAGTCCCCTGTCCGGGTGACATGGACGCCCCTTCAAGCTCGCGTATTCGCGATTTCAGACTCGCAATTACCACCGCCGCACTTGATCCCGTCGACGCCATTGCCCCACCGTCCAATTCAGGCGCGGACTCTCTCTCCGGCGCGACGGGTGGCAGCGGCGCAACTGCTCCATCCTCCGCCGTCTCCAGGCGCACTATCGCGCTTTCTCCGTACTGAGCTTCGCCATACTGCGCCGTGGAGTCGTCATCCACGTCGATGTCTGCCTCTTCGTCGCTGTCCACACGCGGTCGCTTTGCGCCACTTTTCAGCGACGAACTGCCGCTGCTGTGCACGCCCGCAGCCGCATTCGCAAGGCCCCCAACAACCAGCGTGGAGGCGCGCACACGAGTCTGCCCCGCCCATGTGTACACCTCATACGGCCGCTCCCCATCGTCCATTCCAGGCGTGCCGGACGCCGCTCCCGCCGCTGCGACAGCCCCCCCGGCAAGTGCCGCACTTCCGTTCCCAGCGTCACTGCGGGCAACGGATGACGCACCGCCGTTAGCCAAGCACCCGTCAATGTGCGCGTTGATGTCAGCCTCATCCCCCCGCATTATGTCCGCGCATATCGGGCAGCGCGGCACGACCTCATTACCCATCGCATCCGCATCCGCCCACGCACTACTAGGTGCCGATCGTCGCCGCCGTCCCGCCGGTCCACCGCTCCCGCGAGCGTCCGTGCGCTCTCGTCTGTTTCTGCGCACGCGTCGGAGGACCTCCTGGCCCTTGGCAAGACTGGGGCTGACAGTCCCCGCGCTGCCGTCTGCGATCGCCATCTGCGCATCAAACTCTTCGTCGGGCTTATCACGCACACGCAGTCCGTTGCTCCTTAGTTGAAGCGCTTGCGAGTGCACCAGTCGGCGCGCGTGCAATGCAGCGCCACGCTTGCCAACAGCGAGGCTGGCGTCCGCCCCATTCCGTGCGAGGGCGACCGCAGCCGCGGGATCACGCAAGCGCACAAGTTCTGCATTGTAGTGCGCCTTTGCGTCTTCGATCTTTACGGATGCGGTGCACAGCGGGCACAGTACATACCCAGGCCTTGCGGTCGGGCCGGCGTTCCGTCGGGATGCCGGCTCAACTGCTCCATGCGAGTGCCCGTGGCCAGCTGTGTGTGGCGATGGCGTGGCATCCATCGCCACCGGGTAAGCAAACAGTATGCGCCTGTCGCTCACTGTGAGAGGCAGTGCGAAAGACAAGTCGGAGGGAGCTGTGCCTTCAGCATGTGTTACGACACAAGCGATTCAATAGAAAAAAAATCGGCCCTATCGTATCGATTATAATCGATAAATAAGTTTCGACAACTAATTAATCGAGCTGCAAAGGCGACACTAACGAAAAGGCGATACTTATAACCCCACATGAGGAAAAATATGATGGATGCCGAATCCGTTGCACTGGTTTGTTGCACGAGCGCTGGCATGTCAGCACCGAAATGCGTGCGAGATGTCGCATAAATTGTACTGCATCATTTGCGAGATCTCGGTTATTATTTTTATTTTGCGGTCCCTTTTGACACTTCACTGATATTCCGCGAACTGATGTCAAAGCCAACAGCAATTGCTGACTAATGGGTTGCAAGAGGCTTCATGGCACGCACAAAGGCATGCTCTCATACTCCGCCACAGGCATGCTCATACTCCGCACATAAAAGTGAACAAACCCCTAGCATTCAGTGTCGACACTCCTTATCGAATGAGCATACTTTTGGCGGTCTCTCATATGGATACGAACGAACGTCGGATTGGGGCGCATTCATCCGTAATTGTGACATTTGTTCGTGCGACAAACGCGAGCTAACCCGCCTTGTGGCTTTCTGCTGAGTCCTGGGCGTTAGCGTGGCACAGAAAAACACACCGGTTCTCATTGGCAGCATTCAATTGTCGGTACAGAGACAGGAACTTGGCGATTATTTCGTTGTTTGTGAGTCCATGGGCACAGCGCCCAAGACACTGACTTGAATCACACATCCTACTGGAGGTGTGGTGGGGTCGGCGTCGCGCCGCGGCGTATTCTGCTATCAGCTGTTGCCTCAATTGAATTGGTGCGGGGCGTCATTCGCGCCGACACGTGCGTTGGTCTGCCCACATGGCCACTCACAATGGGCATCAACTGCCAAACAGTCACGTGTCATTCCTGGGATACGTCAGGAATGAGGAGACGGCCTTCAAGTGGGTTGCGCCTCACCCACACCTGCAGCTGTATGGCGAGTTTGTCCATCTTGCTTATAGCCTGATGTCGCATGTCGCCGTGCATGTGCGTGTTTCCACACTTTGCATGTCTGTCCGTGTCTGATCTCTCCTGCCTTCCCCGCAGGGTCTTTGCTGAGGCGCGCAAGGGGGGCTGCCGGCTGGTGACATACCGTCTGCGCGACGTGCTGTTCGGCCCGGGCGAGGGCTACGTTTACGACTCGTCGTCCAGTGAAATTCAGCGGTGGACAGACCCGTACGACTGGGGCGAGACGCATCACACCGACAGCCGCTATCTGCTGTTCTATCGGCAGGCGAATGTCGTCGTAGATCCGCTGACGGGCGCAAAGCGGAAGGTTGAGCGGGAAACGGGACTGCGCAAGAAGATCATGGCTGATCCCCACAGCAACCTCAGGCTTATCAACTACTACACGGACAGGTGTGTGGGTGTCTTTTTATTTGCGTGCCATGTCTGCCCCTCGAGTGTGTACTTTGGCTTTGGAGCGAAATGTGCGTGTATGTTTGTGTTCGTGTCGTTGCATGGGGAGTTCGGGAGTTGCACCGGTCGCTTATTCGCATGTAGTCACGTGGCATTACGCCTTAGCGTTGTTCGGATGTGCGTTTGCATATGCATGTGGCCGTCCGCGCGTAATCGCTCTCATCCGTGGGCACAGTCCCTAAGACACTGACTTGGCATCCCGCATATCTTGCGTTTGTCTCTCTTTCTTTCTGTCTGTGGAGTCCATGGGCACAGCGCCTATGACACTGACTTGAATCCTACATCTTTCTTTCTGTCGGTTCAGCTACGTTGCATCCAATGGCAATGACGATATATACTTTGTGCCGCCAAGCCAAGCCGCCCAACGGTCAGTTGATAGCCATAGAAATTGTGTATAGTGGTGCTAATTTGCCGCTTCAGTCGCACATATTCAACGATCCTGTCTCATCTGCGTGCCATACACTAAACCATGTATGCATGTGTGTCTGTGTCTGTGTCTGTGTCTGTGTCTGTGTCTGTGTATGTCCGTGTGCGTTGTTATGTCTCGCTACAGCCACGGCAATGCAAAGGAAATGCTTGCGACGCGGCTATTGAAACGGCACAAGGACTCGTCCATGGCATCCCCCTCGCCCTCGCCCTCGCCCTCCATCTCCCCAATGACGCCAGTGTCAGTGCTCAACGGCGGGCCCCTGGACGACGGCCACCACCAGCCGCTCGTGCTGCAAAACGCCGACCTGCAGCGTCTGCAGCGCACAATTGCGATGACATATGCTCGGAATCCGAGTGCGGAGAACTGGACGCCTCAGGCAATGGCGCAAAGGATGGGTCCGCTAGAGGTACGTGAGTGCTGTGTGTGCATGCGCATGTGTGTGAGGTGTTCCATGCGCATATATATATATATATATGTGTGTGGGGGGGGGGGTGTGGGTGTGTGGGTGTACATGCGCATGTGAGTGTGTGTGGGTATGTGTGCATAGTTTTGGGGGGCACAAATGGGACATTATGGGTGATGGCAGAGATGAAATCTTTGGCTTGTGCGGATACACACACACTCATGCATACGGACGCCCACACTCACGGACTGCTCCCAACCCCTACCCTCTTGTCGGGCAGACGGCGACTGTTCCTCGGCGAATGCAAGGCGCAAAGCGCATGCGAAGTCAGAGCGAGAGTGACCTTTCCAAGACGTTTGCACCCCCCATCAAGGTATGGCATGGTCTTTTGTCTGTCACCAACATTTTCTCTCTCGCTCTCTCACCCTCTGGTTCTGTAGGGGAGCTCATGGTCAAAGTGCTTTCGCAGTTGTATAATGCCTTGCTCTTTTCATTACTGTCGCTCTTGCACTGCCTCTGCTGCTTGCATCACGCATGCAGACGGAGAACACGTTTTCATGGCAGGATTTGGACGCTCAGGGGCTCATTGACTGGCATCAGGCTGCTCAGCTGCTCGCCCAAGGTGCGTGTGTGAGCTGCCGTGTACCTGTAGTCCCGCTCTGCACATCGGCTGTGTGTATAATGTGTGTGTATACTCTGTGTGTGTGCTGTGGGTGGGTGGGTGGATGCGTGGGTGAGTGGGTGTGCCACATTATGTGTCATATAGTTCATGCTGTGGTGTCCATGCCAGAAATGTTGCTTGTGTGTACACTGCTAGGCTCGCAACATTGGCCCGTCACTCATAGCCTTCCACTTACCGCCGCCACTCGTGTCGGTGCGCTGTCAATGTGCTGTCCGCGTAGCCCCTGTATTGAACGCAACACGATCGCACAAGCTGATGGCCCCCACCCGCGGGAAGAGCTTTTACGTGGACGACAATCCGATGCATCCGCCCGCACAGCCGTCCCTTGGTCACGTGATGGGTGGTCCTGTGGGGCCGTCGATGCAGATGCACGCGCAACAACAACATCAGCAACACCAACAACAGCTTCAACACCAACAACAGTTTCAACAACAACAACAACAACAACAACAGCTTCATCAGCTCCAACAGCAGATGAATATGCAAATGCAACAACATCATGTCCAACCGTCCGCCGTGGATTACTCTGGCTGGGACCCGCTTGCTGGTGAGAAATGTCAACCCGATATGAAGTGCCATCGTTTTGTGTTTGTGTGTGTGTATGTTGTTTGCAAGCGCTTGTTTATGTTTGAAATGCGTCTCCGATGTGGTGTGTGTCCTCGTTCACATAATGCATAAAAAGAGCGCTGCATAATGTGGATACTCACATACGCTTGCTGCATGGACACATTTATGCTTCCGCGCGCACAGAGCTGCACGCGGACACACAGCGCACTCACGTACCCAACCAGATGCTTGCTGGGCGCCACCGCAGCCGCAGCTGCAACGACCTCACTGCAATGTTTTCCGTGGAAGATATTCGTGAGTGTGTTTTATCGTATGTTTGTTGCAATGTCGATGTCTGCGTATGGCATGGGCTGCTGCAGGAACGGTGTGTTGGTGCGCTGCGCTCTCTCGCGTGCTGTCTGGCTTGTGCGTGGGACCGTTTTGAGTCCAGTTGCTCACACACACGTCCACCCTGTGGTTTGCAGTTTCAAACCTGGCAGAGTCGCTCGTGACGCCCGACGGGACATTTGTTGGAGGTGCGAATGCCATTTGTTGGCGATGCTGTTGTTGCTTGTGTTGTTGCTGTCTTTATCCGCATTTTGTCATCTGCAACATCTGACAGCTGTCCATGCATGGCGCACTGAACTGCAATGTGGGGTCTCATTCTGTCTGTCACTACAACAATTTGCATTTGCTGCTCGTGTAGATATTCCGTATGGAGCAGGGCATCTGGGTGGCGTGCAGCAGCACTCGCAGGGCGTCACAGATGGCCTCGCTGGGCAGGGGTACGCAGTGGGCGCCGGCGGAGGCTCACTGCCCATCGGCGGCTTTGATGATCCCATTCTGGCAGAGTTTCTAGCTCGTTCGGCGGTGAGTGCACAGGGTGTCCACCAACAGCAGCAGTCATATGCCCCAATTGGCGGATCCCAGCACTTGTATCCGGAAATGGGCAACGACTCTTCTTTCGGGAATCTCCTTTTTGGTCAATCTGGAGCTGGCCTTGACCAAAGCGGGCTCGAGGGAGACATGTACAGTCTCGGCGGCGTGCCGAACTTCCAATACGGGCAATCATCGAGCGCGTCACAGCCGCAGCCAGATACCGGGTCCAAAAAGCGCACCTTTGCACGCGCGGCCCGGACGGTCACGTGCAGCGGAGACCTTGCGGCAGCGGTGTCGGCGCCCATGATGTCGACGCTTGATCCGCCCCACGCGCGTACCACGGTGCAGGCGGGTGGAGGGGCGCAGTTTTACGCCGGTGTCATTGGTGGGTTGCGTGTGAGGCAGCTGTGCGTTGATGTGCTGGGCTTCAGTGATTAGCAAGGAGCATGTAGTGCGGATTGTGGTGTCTGTCTTCCTTGCGGTTGTCGTGGATAGTGCATAATCTGTTTCCAATTTTATCATGCTCTGTGTGCGTTTGTTGTTTGTTACGTTGACATGCGATGGCTGCACTGCGACTATGCAGATCCGTCTGGCCTGGGTGCCTTTGACGGCGACATTGACACGTGGGATGTGACGCACCGGATGAGCAGTCTCGAGCTGCTTGAGGGCATGGCGGGGAGTCATGGTATGCACGCACAACCGCAGCCGCACATAAGCCACCTTGCTGGATACAATAGGATCCAGCAGCAGCCGCAACAACAACAACAACAACAACAACAACAACAACAATCCTTGCAACGCCAGCAGCAGCGACGACAGTGAGGAACATACATTTATACGTTTCAATGGCTCATATTCATGGGCTGTGTGTGTGACTTTGACATTGCCTCGAATCGACCAATACAAAAACGATGGCCTAAGCAACGGCCTGATTTGAGTATGGATGCGTGTAACCGTGCTGATGACTGATTCCACCCGCCGGCAATGGTCAAGGGAGGGAGGCTGGCCTCATAGATAATGAGTGCGTGTATTAATGCGCACTATCGAACGGATGAATCTATTGTGCGATGTCACTTTCTCGCCGAATTTGGCAGAATGGGTTGTCCGGACGGAGCGTCGGGCTTGCTATAAAGGTAAGTTGCCGTAAGCACGAGGCCTGCGCCACCCATCCACTGGAGCGTCGGGCGAAATCCAAAGAGGGCCATCGACACTACGCTCGACAGAATAATCGACACTGAGGTTGCAAATCCCTTGAGGATGTTGTCTGCGTATTTGACGACAATGGCAACGACAAGGCCGCCGACTGCTTGAGTGGCAATGACCAACCACACAATCCATGTATATCCCTGGAAGAATCCGTCCTCCGCAACGGCCTCTCTGTCGTTGTAGAGCACGCCGACAAAGCCAAGCACAGCGCCTGCAAGGCCGAGTTGCACGTTGCGCAGCCAAATGGACGCCGTTGTGTTCTTCAGGATGCGCTCAAAGTAGACACCGGCAAACCCAGACGAAATGCACGCAGCGACGACAGCAGCGAAACCCAGCATCGCATTCTGCTCGGGTCCCACCGCAGCCGCAGCCTTTGTGGGGTCAATTTGCACAATCGTCACGCCGGCCGTGAGGATCACAAGGGACAGCCACTTGAGGCCCGAGAGGTGCTTGCTCAGCATGAAGACCGAAAACACGGCCGTAGTCAGAATCTTCAGTTGATACGTCACCTGAAACGTCGCCGCCTCGAGATTAGACACGGCAACGTAGAGGAGGTTATTCTGGATG
Organism: Pigoraptor chileana; assembly: GCA_943704495.1. Lineage (NCBI taxonomy): Eukaryota > Filasterea > Ministeriida > Capsasporidae > Pigoraptor > Pigoraptor chileana. The sequence continues at coordinate 12,873 of CALSCR010000287.1, forward strand.
GTGTACAGCAGCGCCGGGACGCCAACCATGAGCGTCTCCCGGGGCTTCCCGATAATGTCGTCTTGCAGCGTGCGAACGAGGCCTGAGATGCCGCCCTGCTCCTTGACGATGATTGCGAGGCACGTGGCCAGCTTCATGACCTCGGCCATGACAACAGCGGTGGACGATATGTACATTGGGCCGTCCACAGTGCGCGAGTATCGCATGAGAAGCACGAGAGACGTGTTTTGGACGACCAGCACCAACAGGCTGAGGTACTTGATGGGGACAGCCATCCCCAGCACTGCACACGCAACATACGCAGGAGGGAAGCAAGTGGCGGTGCTCAGTCACTCTGGCAGCCCTATTGATCATGGCTTCATTCTAACAATGTGCCTTGCGGCTGGCGGGACAGTGTATAGAATTGTGTTTGCGTTGTGTTTCTACTCTTTACATACAAAGGGCTGCGCTGAGTGAGATGTCGAGGTGTGTGCCTTGTTGTGTGTGTGTCTCGTGTGTGTGGTGTATTAAGTGGCCATACTCACAATTCACAGTTGGATCCCCCATTTTCCTGACGCAGTCCCAATTATCCACCGACAGACACTTTGAAACTCAAACGTCAGCCGCTTTTCTGCCCGCTGTTGTTTGGATGAAAACTAAGCTTTATTCTGGATGTGCGTCGCATCAGCGACAGACATGTCGTGTGCGTCCAACACTCCCATCTACTTAATACACAATCGCTCCATAGTGGTCCACTATCAAAATTAGAATGCGGGATTAAGTAGTATTGCAATCCAACGCTTTGAATTTTCCAAGAGCCAGTTTACGGGAGATGCAATCGAGCTGATTCCGTTGCCAGAATACAAGCAATTGGCAGGTGAATGGCTGGCAAAGATAACGACAACGACAAAGCTCGAGCGTTGAACAACAGCGAAGCTCAACCCGACTAGTGGGCTCATCACTATGTCGGTCACTCTGTCGGTCACTCTGTCGGGCCAACTCACTCACAGACACTGCACATTGCGCCATCCGGTGCATCGAAACGAACAATGTGTGGCACGTGCTCGTCGCCATGATGCTGTGCAGTAGTACCTGGCCAACTTAACTCCTTGACCCACAGGCGACTGGCTTGGTGTACTTATGTATATATATATGTGTGTGTGTGTGTGGGTGGGTGGGTGTGCGTGTGTGTGTGTGTGTGTGTGTGTGTTGTGTATGTGTGTGTGTGTGTGTGAAGTACCCGTGTGTGGTACCGATGTGGAGAGAATCTAACTTTTGACGCAGGAAACTGTAATGTGGCCCCTTCAAATTCCTTCAAGCAAGCGTGAAGTTCATGATGCTCAAGATTTCGCTCCGCCGCAACAAGACGGCGGTCAATTCATTGGAACTCCGTCGGCAAGAGTGCACACAGTGCTGACCACGTGCTTGGGAAGCCTGTGAAGGAGGTCACCCGGCACGTGCGCACCCCTTCCTGCCGTTGATCATCCCCCTTGGCCCCTTCTTGTGCTCTGTAATTCTTGCGATACAGGCAGCCTTTTGCTGATCTTGAAAGCTGGCAGATGTCCTGGACGTTTGAAGCGGCGTCTTACGTTTGATTACCAACAAGTTGCTTTGGAAGGCACAGGGAGTCGGCAGAAGTTGAAGTTGCGCATCTTACATCGATATTTTGATATCGTGTTTGTCGCTCGTATGGCATATGGTATCGATCGTTCAGAGTTCTCGAAAATGCAAGGATGGCAGACAGAGACGCGGTTTTTTTGTGGGCCGGTCTCACCACCTTGCTATCACTCCCCTCATCGCTCATGCGGTTGTCATTACACACAATACGTAATGAAGTGAAATATGCTTTAGAAGATGTTTCTTACTAATTCAACAGTAACGGGAATGATGAAAGTGCTATCGTCAGACTGATGCCTTCTCTACTCTCTCTCTCACCAAAAGAAGGCGAGCGTGCCTCTTTCCCTTGCATCGATTAATGCAAATAGAGCACATATGCTCATGAACACAGTGAGAAACCCGTTTAAAGTTTCAGACCCACACACAATCACAAGCATCATAGCAGCAAAACTGACAAAGGCGCACGCACGCAACAGGCAACACAAATATGCACGGACACCAACATAAGGCCGGATGCCGGCCGATTGAAGCACAAGACGAGTCACAGACAGAGATGTCACACGCAAACAACGCCATCCATCCATCCATCTGTACATCGTATCAGTGCCACATGCAGCCGACCACACTCATAGCTGCGGCAGTCGGGCGGATAGGAATGCACGCCCGCCCCTACCCGCCCCGTCCGCCCCACGTTTCTCGCAGCAACAACAACAACTTTAAAACCAGCACCAATCAAGAAGGCGCACTGCTCTCAGATGGTCTCGGACTTGAGGCTCTCATACGACAGCCGCGTAATTGCGTCCTGCGCAAGCTCGACAAGCCCCGGCTCCACGTCCACGTGATACTCCAGAATGGCCTCAATCACTGCGCGGAGACCGCTCGAGTCGCCGCGTCGGATAAGCATGTCCACGATCTCCTTCATAAGCTCCGGGGGCGGCGCCTTTCCCGTCTCGCTGATGTCGAGGATGCGGTCGGCCATAGCCTGTCGCTCCGTCAGCTCCTCGGGGCTCGGCAGTGTGTCGGCAAAATACTCCTTGAAGTCGTCGTATGGCTCGGCCAGATACGTGGGGATCTTCTCCTGCTCCACCAGCCGCGCGCGCTCGTAAGGATCCGAGGACGACTCTGACGCAGGCCGCTCAGTGTGCGTGCCCGTGCCGACCGTATATTGGCGCGACAACAGCAAGGAGGAGGATGCACGCGGTGCCATCATGGACACGCGAATGTGTGTCACGGTGGCAAAAGCTGAGAGGCAGATATGCAAAAGATGCATTGCAACAAAGGTTAACAGGGCGAGGGAAAAGGCGCGTTGTACGTCACAGACACTTCTCACGGGGGCATCAAGAACTCCGTCCCGCAACCAGCCATTTCTGAGACGGCAAATACCGATCCATCTCTTTCAAAAGTGGCAGGACAATGGCGAATGCCACACAAAATAATGCGATACTTTCCGTCGAGCCAGACCCACAGAGAGACGACCACTACAAATAAACTGCAGTTCTCCGCATAAGCTATTATCGCGAGTGAAGCACATCGATACCAATACTCGTTAACCAACTCCCAATTACAGAATAACAAATATCAACACGCAGACAGCACAGGGTCCCTCTGTCCACACCTCATCAAAATACTGATGCCAAAACAAAACACGAATCAGCATGCACGAGCCCTGCAAACAAGTCACTCGCAGCACACCCGCACCCCAGAGCAGATGCAGCAACAGAACACCCACCCCTCAGAGGCGCGGCGGTCCATGCACGTGACTGACAGCGCAAGGCCGGGGCGACGGTGCGCACCAGAGGTCGCACAAAGCTCATTTTCCAGAGACAAAAGGCACCGCCACAAACACACACAAGGAAGCGACGGAACGTTCTTAAACACGCGCACGTCTCTGCTTTCAGAATATCTGATATTAATCTATGCTGATGAATGGCGTCACTTGGGGCCGTCAGCTGCGTCGTGGAGCGAAAGCGTGGGTGCGGAATCAGACAAGCACTATCTGCCCCAGAGTGTCACCAGCAGACAAACCCCCAAAATAAGATGAGGCACTTCTGCTCTATACCATGCGGTCACAATCTCATGTGACACACAATGCGCTTGTCATCTCACATGTACCCCTGCACACAATCTCTTTAATCAACAATGTGTGTGTGAGTGTGTGTGTGCATCTGCCCATACTAAAGGATCCCCAAGGGGGCCTAAGGGGGGTGCATCAGTGCATAGCAAGGGGGCCTAAGGGGGCCTAAGGGGGCCTGTGGCGCCAGTGTGCGTCACTACCCAGATGATGTCATCATCGCAATGACATAGCGACGCGTCATCATCGTTGTGTTGGTTGTATTGTGATGTTACAACTGGGACAACAAGGCCGATACTGCGCAACGCAAGGCACACAAACACAAGCGGGGTCGTCACAGGCATCAGCGACAGTGATAGGGAAGCTGCCAGCGTGAGTAAAGGACTTGGAAAAGTATAAATAGAAGGATGGCTCCGCACAACGGTTGCGCATGACGTCAAGTCCGACTTGTCTGGGTTGGCACGGGCGGATGACATGCATCTCATTGAGTCAGGGTTGTGCTGCCTGGGGCAAGATGCGAATCGCCTCCAGCCGCCACTGTATCTCTGAGAAGGGAGGCCGCATGTCGGGCTCTTGCGACCAGCAGTCTTGCATGAGAGAGACCATCTCGGGCGTCCAGGATGACGACACCGACGGGCGGAGCGTTCCGTCAATGATGCGGCCAAAAAGTTCCTCATCCATAATATCACAGCTCTTAAAGGGGATCGCGCGTTCGTAAATCTCCCACAGAGTTATGCCTGCAATTGCCGTTTGCCAAACCCTATCAGCAAAGATTATTTGGAGAGAGGGCGCTTCCTCAAGTAGTGGTGGAGCACGCGAGCACAGCATGCACATATGACACCAGACAGCGTACAGTGACACCACACGCACCGAATGAATAGCAGTCGCTACTGCGGGTGAATCCAATGCCCCGGAGCACTTCAGGCGCTGTCCAAAGCATTGTCCCCAGTCGAGTGGAGGGCAGCCCATCTCGGACAAGAGAATGCATACCAAAGTCGGCCACTTTGATCACCCAGTGCGAGTCAACCTGCGCATGTGGTGTGCGTGCATGTGGTGGTGTGGTTTTAGTTCATGAGTATATGGGAATGGTACAGTAATGCAAAGACGGTGGGCACATTGTAAAATATTACGGCGAAGGTGCAGTGGGCCACCGTGTCGTGTGTGCACTGTTCGACTGCCAACTGGAGACGAAAGCAAAGGCGAAGACACACCATGAGATTGGCTGCCTTGAGATTCCCGTGTTTCTGCGTTCGATAATGCCATGCAACAGTCGCGGAAACAATTTCCGATTAAATAGATGGTCAGACGATATGAGCGATTCAAGTATGCCTCAGGCGCTGTGCCCACGCACTCCACACTGAGCAAGAGAACGGCGACAGATTAAAAACACACAGAATACGAACAAAGACCCATGCACAATCAAATGTCCGTGTGACTGTCCACATCATCGGAGCGGCCAAACAATCGGGACAGACAAAAGTGAGCTCACAATTGGCGGGGACGCAGAGTGGAGATAGAGCATTCCCCGTGCTGCCTGCCGCGCACACTGGATGCGTCGCGCATCGTCAAACATGACAGAGCGGTCTTCAAGCAGGCGGGATAGGCTTCCCAGGTCCATCAACTCGGTCACAAAGCACCGCAAGGGAGACGCACAGAAACCTATTCCACCAAGATCACAAACGAGAGGCGGAAGAAGCATTAACAAGACAACGACGAGAAGCGTTTCGGCAGGGAACACAAGAATGCTTTTGTAAACGAAATGTTGCACCATCCATGGCAAAATCATAGCGACATCGGAACCCACCCATGAACAGCACAAGGTTTGGATGCCGCAGCGCGCACACCATCTCGACCTCGGCGGTGAACTCCTCCCCGCACGACAGCGCCGTCGACAGGGACGGCACCTTTGCCATTGACCCCCGCCGCGATCCAGGAACAAGCCGCCACAGTCCGGACGTGATCAGCGACCGCGCAAACGAGGCGCTATCGGCAGATGTCGCAGAGTCACGGGACGTGTGGATCGAGGTGATGCCCTCGAAGATCTCGGCCGACGTGCGCGCTGCCGTCTTCTCTGCCACATTATGGTTCTGGCCGTGGTTGTTGATCTGTCGGAGGGCATTTGCCATGTTCTTCCGCAGCACGCTCATCTCAATGCGGTGGAGGCCTGTGCGGCGGCCGGATGTGCTTTCCGAGAGGATGGGGCGCCCGGTGTGTTCACTCGCATTGAGGGATTTGGCTCCTGCGCCCGCTCCACCATTGCCCGCAGCTCCTGTCCGTGACATCAGGATTGGGTCATCGAAACTGGAGCAGGTTGGGGACCACGGCTCGGCAGTTCCTGGTGCAAGAAGATGTGCATGCGTGTCGGATGATGTCAGCGAGGAGGCGTTGGGGCCGCCGTCGAGGCTTCCGTCGCTGCAGGCGGACGAGTGCATTGGCAGCATGCCTTCGCTTGGTGCCATATTTGGCTTGTTCTTGTCATCGCTTCCAGGGGGAGAGATGCAGCGAATGGCAACAGAAGTCCCGCGGTATCGCCCTGCGGATCAAAACGCAGAGCAATGGGACAGAGTCAGGTGAGCGGTCCATAGTGAGCCAGCCGTTGGCCTATGGGTTGGATGGGCATCGCAGTCCACAGCCTCCGACTCCAAAAGCAACGGAACACACGGCATATTGCGTGCAGGCGTCCGCCCTGGGCCCATAGTGCAACCACCAATGGGTCCACACCACACTTAACAACGATGCATGCATACCATATACAGCACATAACCACACACATGCAATATACCACACATAACCATACACATGCACACGTACAGACTCACTAATCATGCAGCGAGACATGCTAGGCCACCAACCAAGATACACAACGCCAAAAGTGCCGGCTCCAAGCGGACGAAAAAACTCAAGCTCAGAATATTCGATAACACTACGCATTTTCGATTCCATGTCGCGCAAACTCGCTCCGATTCGCTTTCCCCGAAGCACAATGGCCCCGAGAGCGACGCAGATGAGTGCAAACAGTCCGCCCCCAATGCCCAGGCCAAGGGCTATGGATAGTATGCGGCGTCCGTCCGATGATGAGGCCGACTGCGACGAGAGCGAGGCAGACATACGCAAGCGCATGCGGTATGTGTACCCGCCAACTTCTACGTCAACAACCAATGTCGCCGCTGCGGTTGGCATTCCCCGCGCAATCCCCGCCGTGTTCACGCCGATCGCATAATCAGCTGCAGTGAGGAGCATGGGCGTGCGGATGCCTTCCCATCCCACAGCGCCATCGACGCCCACTTCCAGGCCCGCCGTCATGTTCCCGACAAGCACGATCGTCACGGACGACAGCTGGACGCTGCCATTCACAGCAATTCTTGGAAAGCGCGCAAGGGCGTCCGCCACCACCGGATCAAAGGCCAGCGACAGCTCTCCCAGTCCCGTCGTCCCGTCGACAGATACGGACACCGCAGTGTCGAGAAAGTACTCTCCGCCATCGAGAAGGACGGGCGGCAGAGGGCGGTGGATGGTAATGTGGGCGGATTGCGATTCTCCCTCGCAGTCCGACACCACAAACGAGAGTGAGTCGAATCCGGACGCGCGGAATATTCCGGCCGCGGGGACGTATGTGACAAGGCCCGCGGCAGAGTAGACAAGCGCCTCCGGCTGCGACTGCACGCCGTTGAGCACAATTGAATCGATGCCCGTGCGGTCGTCGACAGAGAGATCGATGCGGACAAAGCGCGAGGGAAGGAAGGAAGGGCAGAGCGGCGGCTCAAACGACCGGGAAAGGCCTTTGCTCCGCAGGGCGGGCGACAGAGAGAAGAATAAGTGCGTGATTGTCAAGACAGGGCATAGGATGGGGTCAATCGTGTGCACGTACACACATAAACACGAACAACAAACGAACAAAGAGCACTAAATCAAAACTGTTCTTTGAATTCATTGGCGATCGAGATGTCACAATGGCCCCTATGATGGCTGTCAATAGAAAGAAGGGAGAGGGGGAGGGAGAAGCTAGACCTTACGCACCTTGCTGCGCGCTCTGTGCATCACCGGACCATAGCACAGCCCATTGCGTGGCAGTACCGTTGTATGTTGTCGCAGTGGACACCCTTACAACCTTCCCTGGATTCAGTGTCTCGTAAATATCCACCATCTTCGGGAACACAGCCTGCAGGTACTCAAGCTCCACAAACGCCGCCTCGCCGTCCGACGGGCGCGGCTGCCATGACAGTTCGCTCGTTCCGTACTTTGGATACACATCGGGCTTGCCCAGCACGTTCTGTGGGCCGGACTCGCAGGAGCCGCCGCACGCCTTACTCGTGCCAAGCAGTGCATGTGCGTGCTGAAACTCCAGCGGCAATCCCTGCCCAACAACAATCTCCTCGCCACGGCCAAATCTGCGACCATCAGCATCGACGGCATCGTCTGATTGGTAGAGACGACCGAGACGGGGCGCATCCACAATGCGAAAGTACTTTCGCGGGCTGAAGTTGACGTCCACGTCCGTCCACGCAAGCGAAATAGTAAAAGGCCCGCGTTCAGACAGCGTGGTATTCGCACTTACGCCAACGGGGGCGTCATTTACAAAGTTCACGATAATGTTGACGGTGGCTGCGGGCGACAGTACGCCCTGGTCCTCGTATGCATAAGTGAATGATGCAAGCGGCGTATCAGCGTCCGGCGAGTGCAAGTCCAAGGGCGGAGTGTACATGACAACGCCGCGTGGATTGTCAACCCACTGCGGCGACACTATTTCCACGAGGCGGCTCGCATTTCGGTCGAGCGATTCGTACGAGTCTGTGTTGCTCGGTAAGAATTGCGCGGCAAACAGGCGGCCTCGCGTTGGGAGCGAAACGATGCGCACACGAAGGGAGGGGGCGTCGATTGACGAGGACCCAAGCACAAGCGCCAAGATGGTGTCCTCCGCGGTGGTGACCGTCACATTCGGGGCTGTGGCGTATGTCTGCGAGACCATACGCACAACCGCCCCAGTGACGGGGCCTGACGCATTGTTTATATCGTATGTTATGTATGCAATCGAATCACCGTCCGGACTCACCCGAAATGAAGCGGATGGTATGTAGAGGAAAAAAGCTTCCATCGACACGTTCGCTCCCGCAACAACGTCCACAGAGGGATTGCTCCCGAGAACGAGGCGACCAAGAGTGGGAAGTTGTGTCACGTTGATGCCAGATAAAGTAAGCTCTGACACAACCAGACTGTAATTGGACACATGCTGGGGCACAACAGCCACAGATAGACCACCCCCAATGAGGGGAGCACCTGAAATGGCGCGCGTTGGTTTTGTGGGTGCACGTGGCGACCGATCACTCGAGTACGTCAGCTCGTTCTTGCGGTCGGGAGAGCGTCCCACAAGCACCTTAACTCCAGTCTCGTCACGAATAACATTATCATAAACGTCAAAGCTGCAGTGATGATGCAGAAAAAGAGTGCAAATGTTGTTGGCATGCTGTACCGCTACTATGCACTCATTTCTCACGTGTGGCCTGCGCATATACAACTTGGCTTTGGGCGTTACTTATTCCGCCATTGTTTTCCGCTTATTACTATCACATATTACATTATTACGGGAGACAGTGCTTCAAAAGATGAAAAAATGGAAGTCGGAGGAACTCACTCAATGGCATGACAAAGAGATTCGCACACAATTTCGGAAGCATTTGCTGGACCATCGTCCCACAGGTATAATACAGGTGCACTCAAGCACAGACGCAAACACACGGGTGTGCCCACACATGCACACACGTCCCACAAAGAAAGACCGCCACCCACTTGAAGTTGGCAATCAGACCATCCTCGGAATGGAGTGCGCGTCGGAAATTCGAGCGCACTTGGGCCGGTGTCCTTGCATAGTTCCACAGACGAAACTCATCGATTGCGCCACCAAGTGACTGGGACTCATCGACGTCGCCGCAAAATGCATCCAGCTGCAAGAATACGAGCACAATCAAGCACAAAAGAGCGGGTGCGTTAAAGTGCTGTGCTACTGAGTGTATTTAGGTTTGGGTGTCTGGGTGTGTCGGTGTGTCTGTGTGTCTGTGAGTCTGCGTGTTGTGTGTCTGTTTACATGTGCATGTGTGGGTGCATCACACGTAGACAGCTGGCAACTGTATCCACCTCTTGACCCAGCATGAAACACCCCGGCTGTCGAATGGGCGCCTTCCACTCATCTGATCCCATCACCGCCGCCGATATAGTCTCCCCATTCCGATACAATATGACCGACCCGGTAGCTCCCTCCCATGTGACTGCATAGTGCGTCCTGTGCAACGCACATGGAGCGTGATGCAGGTGGAACTTGTTCTCAGACCCATGACACATCAAACACACACACACACACACACACACACACACACACACACACACACACACACACACACGAGCACGCACATACACACAAACACACGCACACGCACACAAGCACACACACATACACACAGGCACATACACACACACACACACACACACACATCTTGAAGAGACAAGCTCCCGCTGAACCCCATTCGTGACCATCCATCCACCCACCATCCGATAGAGAGGGCGCAAGAAACGTTGTTGAGTGTCGTGCACAGATAGTTCTGTCCAGACTTCCAAAAGTAAATGTGACTGCCTGCAAACCCGAGCGTGAGTTCGTTCGCTTGGTCATATGGCGGAGTGACACTTGGATCAAATGCGCTGTAGGCTACGACAGTGTTGTAGTTGTACATGTCAACGATGCGAACCCAAAACTCTATGGTCAATGCCGACTGGGGAAATCCAGTCCCCATTGCTCCCAAAATGGGGCTAGCAATGTCAGCATTTTTCGAGTCGAATAGCAGCGCATATCCTCCCCGATTGTGCGTTGCGTGCGCATCTGTCACATGCCAAAGGAAGGGGTATGAAATGGACAGGGCCGGCAATGGGACAACACGGGTGAAGAACGATTCAAAGTGAGAGTATGAAACAATGGACGTCGTCGGATACAAGTCAGTGTCTTAGGCACCATGTCATGCCCATGGACTCCACAAGATAGTAGATGTAGGAATTGTCTTAGGATGGACTCCACATCAATAAAGAAAGAGAGATGTAGGATTCAAGTCAGTGTCTAATACGCCATTCCCATGGACTCTGCAAGTGACGGACAGAAAGACCACGGGAGGCTCCTATGTCGTCTGCAACGGCTGCAATGTAAGGGCGTGCCAATGCCACCAATGCGACACCAAGCGACCTCACCTCGCCAAACAAGCGCAGTTGCGGCAAACAAGAGGATGCGCAGAAGTGACCAGGCAACTGCCACAGGGCGGCGCTCCATAATCAATAACTACAATAACAAACAGAGTTGTCGACAAACTCTCGGAAATGAAATTCGCTCATTTGTTTGTCGTGTCCGTGCAGAAGATGAAGTATGGACGATACATCACAACGCAAGAGGAATCTTGGAGACCAGACTCAAAGCGTTCGCGGACTCCGACGACTCATTGCGCCCACAGTCGTGAGTAGTGACAGCTTCGTTCACTCGCTTCTACTCTCTCACACCGTCGGTAAACAGCGGAGTGTCACAGGGGACCTAATCCAACTGCTGGCATTGAGTTTTGGATGAAGCTCAAGGGTGCTTATGAAACCCTTGCTGTTGCTTAGGGGAACGCATTTTTCCTTATATGGTACATATCGCCGCTGAATACCATATGCGGTCTGTCCAGATGCAAAATCTGTGACGTCACGCAGTCGCGAACAGACCCAACACATTTTACGCAATGCCGTTGCGCAAAAAACGCAATTCATCTCTGCGTGATTGCGCTTTTTGTGTCTCTCGTCTGCAAATCATGCTTGCCCGCTTGTGTTGTGTCTCACCAAGTTCTTCTACCGCGGATCGCGCAATTGTCGTGGCACCGGCAAACCTCCGACTCACGGCACTCTGTGCATCTAAGTTCACCCGAACACTCGTCACTCGCTGCACTCAATTGCACACGCATTTCACGCACACCACGCCACAAAAAGATTGGTCACGGGATAGCACAAGAGCAGCTTTGCAATCTGCTGTGGGGCGTTTGTCAGCCGTCGGGCGTCATCATTATCATCATCAACTTTACTATCATAACCGCTCGCCGCGAACCACTCAGTCTGGTCGTTTGTCCGTGCCTCCCACTTTACAGGCCACACTCGCAACTGAGGAAACGCACTCTATTATCCGCTACCGCTGCTGCTGTTTGTGGACCATGTCGACGTCAACGTCTGTCTCGCCGGCACTGCTGTACGTCCCGCCTGCAGGAAGCTTGCTAATGGCGTGGGAAGTGAAGGAGCAGAGGCAGCCTCGTGTGCGAAGACCGCTGTCTCGCAGCCTATCAACACAACCTGACTCTGCAGCCACAACAATCATTGC
>CALSCR010000293.1:0-10497 GCA_943704495.1 Pigoraptor chileana
GTGTGTGTGTGTGTGTGTGTGTGTGTGTGTGTGTGTGTGTGTGTGTGTGTGTGTGTGTGTGTGTGTGTGTGTGTGCGGGTGTGCTCGTGCTGTCATTCTAAGTGACCGAGTGCTTTGTTCTGTTGTGGCAGGTTGACAAGCTGCGTCTGGACATCAACGCCGGGCGCATCTCCGCAATCGAATCGGCTGAAGTGCACGTGAGTGCGGGTGTGCTGAAGATGTTTCTGCGTGACCTCAGCTCGCGGCTGATACCTGGAAAGGCGGGCGACAGGGCCATTGCTTCGGCAGGTGTGTGCCGTGTGCAGTGGCATGGGTATTGCTGGGCTGATGTCTTTGATGAGGGAATTTGCGTTCAGCGATGCAAACATGACGGACGGGTAGGATGTGTGCTTGCATGTGCGTTGCTATAGCTATATATATGCGTGCACATCCTTGTTTGAGTGGTATATGTTGCGTGTGACGGTTGCAAGCATCTGATATGCAGACACGTATGAGAGAGTCCGGCACCAGCTGCCGGTCTCCACTTGCGACTCACCCTTGACTCGTCCCACTCCTTCATCGTGCAGCACTTCTGTTGACGGGCGGATGTTCGCCTGAGGCCGCCGCTGAGGATGTCTGCCGCATTGCAAGTGAACTTCCGCCGCCAAACAAGGCAACGATCACCTCCCTCGTCAACCACTGGCGCACGTGAGTGTTTTTGCTTGTTACTCTGCTTGTTACATGTCTGCCTCTCTGTCTTTCTGTCTGTCTGTTTTTTTCATTTGTTGTCCATTGGGAATGTTTGTTCCCTTTGATTATTTTCTGAGTGGGATTATTTTCAGAGTGGGATTATTTTCAGAGTGGGATTATTTTCTGAGTGGGATTATTGTCTGAGTGGGATTATTTTCTAAGTGGCAGATTGTATGCAGCAGATGTAGGAAATAAGGCAGGCCTGATGGGACAAAGTGCCGCACGGGAAGAGGAAGAATGCAATGGCGCATGCCCAGTGCAGAGCCACAGGGCGTGAAGAGCGCAAATCAAGCCATTCGAATTTCCCTAATTTTTTTCATCTTGTTGCCTACATCCACACACACGCATACACTTAAAAAAACATACACGCACACTATAACCACGAACGCTCCCGGGAATACAGCATTGTCGCCCATTCCGATAACAACGCAATGGGGCCTCCCAATCTCGGCACCGTCTTTGGGCCGAATATTCTTGAGAGCAAAGCACCGCTCACCGACATATCCGCCGTCGCCAAAGAAAGCGCATGCCAAGCGAAGGTGGTCGAGCTGCTCATCGCCGGGTGGCAGTGACGTCAGAGTGGCACGTGAGGGGTGTGCACCTCCAGTGCTGACACCCATCTTAGCACCCCAGGTGTGTGTGCGGTGACGCCTTAATCGCCTGCAGTTGGACGACCCACTCACACATCCGCCAATTCAATTCAGCGGCGGTGATTGGCACCAACTCCTATCTGTGACGACGCACATTGGGATTGCAGAGAAAAGCTCCTTTTTCCACTCAAACTACCTCTTATCATATCTGACGTTGCGACTGCACACGCTGCATACTGCATACTGCATACTGCATATTGCATGACACAAAAAGTTGTAATTATTCATGGTGCCATATTAATTAAATTTGCAAACACCCGTACACAGTATATAACCTCAAGCATACACAGTGCTCACCCAGCAGCAGCGGGACGCAATGTTGCACACACCACACACTAACGAAGGAGCACAAACGCTAAGATACAAAGACGCAACGCGCAACGCACGACTGAATTCACCAACAGGTAGAGGGCAGGGCAGTCCACATCCACCACCCCAGGCACATCCGTCACATCCGTCCTTGTTCACTCGCGAGAGAAGTCGACAAGTGCGGCAGCGACGGCGAGCGACTGCATTGCCACGCCACTCTGCGCAATGCCCGCGCCGACGTCCACAGTGAGCCTCGGGGACCTTGACGACAGCCCCTTCACAGGACTGCCCCGGATGCCCTGCGCGGCGGACCCACCGTTCGAATTGCGCTGTATCGGCCCACCCGACATCACGTGCGCATTCGCAAAGTCACGTGCACCCCCACACGACGCCCCAGATGAATTCTGCATCTGCTGTGATGACGCCATACCGACGCCTACAGAGACCGGCGTCGAATGCCCTGACGTAGGAGACGCAGCGACGGCAGATGGCGGCATGTTCATGGCAAGTGACGCAAGCGCCTCCGTTGCAGCAAGTGTCTCTGCCTCCTCCGTGCGCTCCCGCTCGACGGCCTCTGCGGGTGACCGCGCAATCATGTCACCCGTTGTCCCGAGAATCGGCCAGTGACGTCGGTGTGTGGCACTGACATCGGCGAGTATGCGCACAGCCGCATCACAGGGGCGTTTTGTGTTCGCCGCCGGAGGCAGATCAGGGAGTGGATCACCAAGAAGCGAGGCCACGCACGCATCCATGCACGCACTGAGTGAAGGCGAGCTGGCGCCGCCCTCGAGACAAAGCACCACGCGACCATCGCAAATCCTCATGAGCATGCGCGTCATGTGGGCAAAGCCTGTAGCATTTCATTAAGAGGGTGATAAGTAAGTTTTGGTTAAGTAGGTTGAGTAAGCCAAGTACAAGCATCGACTCCAGATCAATCGCGTCAACTATATGGATTCCCATTCTCACTCAATGCGCTTATCCTTTGCACACACGCGCACACACACACGACACAAGAGACACAAACAGGGCACACAAGGGCACCCATAAACACACACAATCCGCAAGACAACGAACACGAGCGACGCCGCACTCAATGAAACGCACCTGCGGGAGACACCGAGTAGCCACCACGCTCCGGCCCATCCGCTGCGCCGAACCCCGCAGAGACAAGAATGATTTCGGGGCTAAAATGGCGAGCGATTGGAATCACGACAGAGCGGAAGGCCGCAAGGTATTCGCTGTCGCCAAGCAGAGTGTCTGCAATTGAGAACAGCGGGAAACGATGTGAGACCATCGATCTCCACACACATAGATATTCACAAACACGCCTCACCATACCCCGTTTGATGTTTTCACAGTACAATGGTTTTAAGCAGTGAGTGTCACACAAGGACATGAGCAGGCACACACACACACCTTCGCAGTTCGACCACGGAATGTTGACCGTGTAACCCTCGCCACCGCCCAGTCCCGTCTCGGCCATCCGCCCCGTGAATGGAAATACCGTCACATTCTCGCTCTTGTGCAGCGACACAAACAGCACAGAGGGATCCTTGTAAAAGGCCTCCTGTGTGCCGTTGCCGTGGTACAAGTCC
Source organism: Pigoraptor chileana (assembly GCA_943704495.1). Taxonomy (NCBI): domain Eukaryota; class Filasterea; order Ministeriida; family Capsasporidae; genus Pigoraptor; species Pigoraptor chileana. The sequence goes on from CALSCR010000293.1 coordinate 3,284, forward strand.
CAGTCCACAACCATCACCCGATTCACCCCCGCAGACTTTCTGAGCGCTTTTGCAGCCACGGCGACGTTGTTGATGTAGCAACCACCGAGAGCGCGTCCCCGCTCCGCATGATGCCCCGGCGGTCGAACAAGAGCAACGCCATTGCGAAGCTCTCCACGTGCAACCTTTGTCGCAAGTTCAACGACGCTTCCTGCCGCCGTCCGCACGGCAAGGGCGCTGTGCTCCTCGTTCCAGTACGTCTCGGAATCGAGTCCCGTGGAGATGCCCTGGCCGCCGCAGGGAAGACGAACGAGCGAAGGTGATCCTGCCGATGCCTTTGCAGCCCCTACCTTCTTGTCAACAAATTTGACAGCCTGTGCGTGAGCGGTGATGTGACGAATTAGTGAGATATAAGAGGGGAAACAATTACACGAAAAACACTTTGGTGCGGACTCAAAGCACAACAACAGCGGATAGAATACACTCCGCACGCGCATATCTTCGGGATCGCAGCAGCGATGAGAAAGACGGATATGGTTGGTGCATGTCACGTGCATCTCACCTGTGACTGGGAGGGCGTGCCATACATGACGGTGTGCGCCTCCGAGTGGATTGCATACAGTTCCTTGAGCGTGGCCTTGCGAGCTTTGATTCGGTGGCATCTCTGGAGAAGACCGCGCTCACTCAGTCGCATGTACACGCTGCACGTTCCATCGAATAAAGACGTATCAGAGATGTGTTGCAGTGAGTGTGTGTGTGTGTGTGCCTCCAAGGGGACGACAATACAAGACCACAAACCCATCCCATTCTTTCCCATCTGCACATTAACAGCAATGAGCTACTAAGGTACTGAGCCATATAGAACAATAGTTGCAGGCAACAACTGACCTCTGCAACCGCTCGGGGACTTCACCGTGCACCTCGGCGGCACGTGGGCACGTGCACTTATGCAAGAGGACGACGCTGTCGTAGACAATTCCTGTCTGATCGGGACCCGCGTTCAAGATACCCGTAGATCCGCTGGGAGAAGTGCTGGAAACGACAAAGAAACGCATTGAAAAAATGTCCATCAAATTCTCAATTCATTCCAACAATGCAAGCCACAACACAGACGGACGCCTTATGTTCAAGCACATATTGACATGCGCATTCACAACAAAAAGAAACGGAAACAAAGCGCAAACAACAAAAGCAAAACAGAATATAAACAACAACACCACCAGTGAGCGTACAAATGCGCCACGTGGCGAGTGCGCACCTGAGGTTGGGCAGCGATGGCGACGTCCAGAGTTGGCTGTCGTCGGCATGGGAGAACTTGTGGTTTGCCTCTTCCAGCTGATGCTGCCTAAATTGGCCGTATCGTGGGGTCGTCGGGGCACTGCGGGGCGTTGTCGGCTGGCTCTGCACAGGCGTGCTCGTCGCTGAGTGGAAGCCGGTCGCACCAAACTCGGATGTGGATGCTACAGCAGGCGATTGTGTGTGTGTATGCGTGCGTGTGTATGTGTGTGAAGAGTTGTGTGTTGCTTTAGCCATGAGTTGCCAAAGTGCAGTGTGCATGTTTGCGTTACCCACGACGACAGGTCCGAACACACAAAGATGAAGGATTCAAGTGCATAAAATCATAAGAACAATCGAAAAACACATTGCAAGCACTTGCAAAACCCACTTGACTGCTGCCGCTGTCGCGCCCGTGAGTATGGCTCGTGACCGTCCCTCCCACTCAGCACTTTCAGCTGGCGACCCGCCGCCTTGGCCGCATTGCCACCCGCACTCTTCCCCCGGATGTTCGGCTCGCTCGACGTTTTCCGGAGCGGAAATTCCATGGAGGGCGGCGGCGGAAAATACTGCGAGCATTCCGGCCATGCGTGACCATCTCCATACCCGCTGCCGCCACGGGCGCGGTACATGCCGTCATCCGGGGGAGACGCATGGGACCAGCCGCCATAGGCCATGATCGGCCGCACATCCGGGCCATAGCCAAAGCGCGCGGGAGCGTAGCCACCCTCATACGAGAGTCCGTGGAAGCCCAAGGATGTTGGAACACCCGCGGCGAGCCCCCCAACAGTACGTGACTGCTGCTGTGGGTGCTGTGGGAGCTGCTGCTGGTTGTTGCCGGTGCTGCGCTGGTCATCGGCACCCCCGGATGATGACTCGCTGGTGGTTCGTCGCCGGTCGTACGCCTCGAAATGTGCGCCCGCATTGTGAGACTCCACTTGCGCGCGGTGCATGTCCTGCGAGGAATGATCCAACTTCACGCCGAGTGCTGCCTGCATGCCGCCCACATGAAGCACCGGGGGGGGAGGGCCCACGTGCCATGTGTAGTAACCGCTTTGCCCCGGCGGCACTGATCTGTACGTGGGCGGGCTCGAACCCAGGCTCACAGGCGCATATCCCTGACGCCGCATCCACTCGGCTGCCTCAACATCCTTCGCCTGCGGTCCATACGCTGATGACTGATGCCGGATACCACGTGACTCGACCGACTGTGCCGAGTGTGCGTTGGGCCCGACCGTCGAGGTGTCTTTTGGGTGGGGTGCAGGGCTCGGTGTGGAGGGTGCCTCAAGAGAGGGCGACCTGCGGTCATCGCGATCGGACGACGCGCCTTTGTCCCGTTCATCCAACGGCGCAATAAAGTGCGATATGTTCTCCGTTTGGTGTTGGAAAAAGTTAACAAAGCCGTTCACGTCACCCCACTCTGCGGATGCACGGGGATTTGCGCTGAGCGGTGGGTCCATTGCAACGTCTGCAGAGGACGCACCCGCTTCAGAGCCCGCCGTGTCCACTCGCGCCGTGTCGGTTGCTGCCATCGATATGGACATTCGCATTGGCGCAGAACCCTCACCCTCACCTTCAACAATCGACATCCTGCGCACGTCCCCGCCATCTTCGTCGTCGTCGTTCAGTTGCATTCGGCGGCGTTGCTGCGACAGCGACAGCACCGGAGACCCCGGTGGAGGCGTGCGATTGCCTCTGTCCTCCTCCATTTGAGACAAACCGGTCAACGTCAATAAGATGGCGTTGAGCTGAATTCAAAAAGGACTCACTGCCAGAGATGCGATCCACAAGAATATAGGGAAGCACGAGCTTAAACCGGCGGAAGCGAAAGAAGGGGTCGTCGCGAACGGACGAGTCAACCAGACAAGTGGTGTGGATCAATGCGTTACTCAAATGAAATCAACACCGCACACAGAATTCCGGTTGTCGCAGGCCTTCGCATTATGCCAATGGCACATAAAATTGAATTGAAATTGAAGTGAATCCACTTGCACTGTGCGTCATGAGCGACGGCACAAAAGATAAAAAAGAACGCGCGAATTTGGGTGCTTAGCCTCCCAATGTGGTCATTCGCTCCGGCGAACTGAAAAAGCGCAAGCACGTCCGAAAGCAATAAGAGAAAGAACAGAACTCACGAAATAAGTTCAGCGAGGTTGTGATTTGTTCCTATTATGAGAATGGATGGATTGCTTTGATTAAAAGTGCGCCGCTCCCTAGAGATCGGCAAGCGAGTCACGCCACAAGCGAAACGCACACGCGGCAGGGAATCGTTTTTCTTCTTTTTCCCTTTTCCCCTCTTTATCAATTTCCCCCGACTTGATGGCGGGGCAAAACAGGAATATATCGGCACTGGCGGACAGCGAAAAATAAAGCAATAGGCTGAGTCCCGGGGTCTGCCTGCCCAAAAAGTATGCGGGGAATGCAAGAATGCGACGCTCAATTATTCTGCCCAACCTTGAAACAACGTCACTCCAAACAGCACGTCAAAAGTGCATCTCAAAGCCAAATAAAGTTATTTGGCGGTCGCAATGAAAGCAGGCCGTATCCATGGCATATCGATGAAATCGTCCGACCAACCCTGCATCGGGGAGAAGTATCTTCCACTGAGACGCAGAGTTCCTCTGTGTGTGTATGTGTGTGTGTGCGTGTGTGTGTGTGTGTGTGTATGCGTGTGTGTGTCGTGCGTGTGTGTGAGACTGACATTCCGACATTGCTGCTGTTCCACTTGGCGGGAAGAAACAGTGAGTAACTTCTACTACTCAACACACTTCAACGCACTATGAAATCAACAGCAAGCCCATTCTCGAACTTCGTCTTCCAATAAGCGTCATAAGTAGACATCCACTTTAAGTGGACTAAATCAGCCGAAATGGCCGTGACATTTTATTTGAAACGTCCCGAAAAACACGCCCATTCCAAGAGGAACTTTCCAGTTCGGGGGTGTCCTCGACTGCGCACCCACCTAATGCCTGCGGTTACTTTTGTTCCGAGAATGCGCTTAAGAATATGCGAAAGCTCGCTTTGTTTCACTATTGTGTTTTTCTCTTTTCTCTTTTTTTTTCAAATTTTTTTTCGGGATTTTTTTTGTGGCCGCGGGTGTCACTGGCGGACGGATGGCAGATGAGTGTGGCCGGAGAGCATGTGTCAACAACCCACACACACACACACACACACACACACACACACACACACACACACACACTCTCTCTCTCTCTCTCTGAACATACTACACACACATGCTCATATTACTTCTCTCATTTCATTCTGCTTGACCTCTATTGCCATTTGCAATCTTCGCACAAATATAATTTACTTAGGCAAAATACCGAGTTTTTATTTCTGCGAATAATGACTCTGGTCGACACGCACTCCTCGGCGAAGTGAGAGGCGCTCGTTTGTGAGTTCCTCGTTGCATCGCTCGCAGTACTTGGGAGCAATTTATTCACGCGTCGAGGTAACTTTCGAAGATGAAGCTGTTTCGCAAAGACAAGGGCGACAAGGGCGACAAGGATGAGAAGGCGTCTACCTCCCTTGCACTCCCCTCACACGCCCAAAGCTCGCGCCCTGGCGAACGTCGTCTGAGCGTGACGCCGACAAAGAGCGAGCCGATGGCGCCCCCACTTGAGCGCCGCACGACTGCGGACAACCTCGTTGCGGCAACAAGTGCAGCGCCGGCGCCGACAAAGGATCCGCGCCTTGCTGCATCGGCGTCGGCAGGTGCCATTCCGTCGAAGGGCTCGCCCTCGCATCAGCACGCTCATCGACGGAGGTCGTCGGTGGCGGATCACAGCAGGCACAAGTCGAAGTCTGTGACGGATAGTGCGGACCTGGAGAGGCTCACTGGTCACGTGCGCAAGTTCCATGCGGCCGTCACTGGTGGGTGTGCATCTGCGTTTGTGTGTGTGTGTGTGTGTGTATGTGTGTGTGTGTCTGTGTGTGTGTATGCATCTGCTTTTGTGTGCCACACCGGTCTTGGAGATCCTGCAATAATACACCGTTGCAGATTTGCATATGGTATTCTGCATTCATTCGCTGGGTGAAATGTCATGTAATTGGGTGGAGGCCGTTACCTAAGACACTGACGTGAATTCTATATCCCACATATTATTCTGCGTATCTCACAGGTCTTGACGGTTCTTTTTCTGCATCGCCGATCGTGCACGCCGCCTGCATATCCTCCTTTGCGTCCTTGGTCGCGGCCATCAAGGAACTCGCGGGTGCATTTCAAATATCATCCACCGAAATCAATGCAAACGCGGCTGCACTAGGCAAGCTCATTAGGGATCTTGATGCGGAGAATCCGGTGCGCCCCGTGGGATACGACGAGGTATGCCTTTGTGCTTATTCTTGCGAGCTTGTGACGTGACGGAGAAGCAGTTGCATGCCATCGCTCGTTGCTCTGATTACGCATGCCATGCCCAATGCCCAATGCCACCAAGCATCCAGTGTTAATGTGCATTGCCTCTTTCCCTCACGTGACTCCGCATGTATCGTAGGTGTCGGCGGCGCTTCGTGGATCGCTCGTCACGTGCCTGCAGGAGTACCTGATGGGTTTCGCCGAGGGTGCGGCTGAATCGGGCGATTACGACTCGGACGACATTTCGGAAGATGACGCCGACCTTGCCGGGTTTCTTCTCCTCGATGGCGTTGACCTGCTTGTGAATCGCGCAAAGGGTGAGTGGCAGTGCGGGTGATCATGTGTGTGCGTGGGTTTGTGCGGGTGTGCAGAACCGCCAATGCATAATTTAATACGTAAGATTTTAGCGGATGGTCGTTTCATGACTCAAACTCTCATACATCTTTACACGCGCAAACACACACACACACACACACACACACACACACACACACACACACACACACACACACACACACACACACACACACACCCTCTTTTAGGATGGGCCGAATACAGCGCAGAAGTTCTCAATTTCATTGAAAAGCGCACCCAACTCGAACTTGAGTACTCGAAAGGACTTGCCAAACTCGCGAGAAAGACTCAAGAGGCGCTTGCGGAGCAGACGTTTCTTGTTGGCAGCTCATTCAACGATTCCTTCCACCAGATATTAAAGTACGCCGAGAGCGGTGCCTCGCGCCGGTTGGATTACGCCACAAAGGTGACACAGCTCGTCCAGGAGCCTCTCTCTGTCAAGCGCGCGGAAAACGACAAGTCGCGCCGGCAGATTCGCGATCAATGGCTCAAGGAGCAGAAGCGCTTCACCGACACGACTTCTGCCGCATCACGTGCCCGCCAAAAGTACCACGAGGCCGCGCATGCACTCGAGACACTCGCGGCGGACCGCACGGCAAAGGGCGGGGCTCGCATTGCCGATAACGACGAGCGTCGCAAAGCGCTTGTGACCACGGAGGAGGCGTACAAGGGCCACGTGGCCACCGCAAATCGAGTGACGCTCGAGTATGAGTCGTTTGAAAAGACGCTTTTGCGAACGCTGCGGCGGCTGAACGAGGAATGTGAGCAGAAGACGAGGGAGGTCGTCATCAAAATGGTCTCGTTTGAAAGGGCCATGTTGTCCCCGTCGCCCGCTGAGATTGAGCGGTGCGTCAGTCTCGCGCAAGACACGGACCCAATTGGCGACGTCCGCAAGCATGTCAGGTGTGTGCGCTGACTGGGTGTGCCGTCTGCAGGAATTTCCCCGCGTATCCATATTTGTTTCAAGAACACACATTATACTCCTGAATGTATGTGTGACGTGTGTGTTTATATATATATAACCAATTGGTATATATTCTTTATGTGCTTTTTGGATAGATGTGTGTTTATGCCCTACTCTGTCGTGGTCATGAAATACTGTCAATTTTAGCATGTGTGCAACCCGCACAAAATTATTTCTCTCGCGAGTCTCATGAACTTGACATTGACATTGCATACATACATACATACATACATACATACATACATACATACATACATACATACATACATACATACATACATACAT
>CALSCR010000295.1:0-18980 GCA_943704495.1 Pigoraptor chileana
GAACTGCCTGGTAGGACCGATTTAGAAATATTTGACCGGTCGAACCCGGTCAGAATGAATTTCGGAGGGCAACCAGTGGGGAGTGGACCGGTGTCATCACCATCTCAGCATGTGACCCTTTCGGTGCGACTTTTCTTTTTTTGCCCGCGAAAAATCATTTAAGCGTTATTTCTCTTTTCATGTTTCCATACATATTCCATACTGACAAATTCAAAATCCACTCAACATTAGTTGTATTGTTCCCTCCGGTAAGTAGCCTCCATTTCTCCCATCAAGTCGACATGGGCACATAAGCACGAAAAACGTGCCACATAGACTCATGTGACCCATAGCTAATCCATAATGTGAGAAGCATCACATGACGCGGGCGGAATATTTTTGGTGATTGGAGACTGCGGTGAATTGCTTATGTATGGGGACATCATCGTGGGCCCGCAGTGCATGATGTCAAAAAGTGATGACTGCGCAACGCTGTCCCATTTCGCGCTCCCAGCAATAGCGACTTATTAGGGATATTAGATACCCAATTAGCTGCGATAATCACACACACATAGATACAAAGTGAATACTGGTAATTAGTAGCGAACTCCGCACAACGTGGCCTGTCATGGGACTGCCTCGTGCTGACCGTCACGCCAATGCCTCCACTCGCACTACTGCACAAATGCATGCACGCACCCGCCCCAACACTCAGTTGCAGCTCATTGCAATGGTGGCCTCTAATTGCACTTGAGTTGCGCAACGCTCAATTAATGCTCAATTAGTGCTCAATTATTGTGTGTATATACGATAGCAACCGCCGGTTTATTGTTGTTGAAAGATGCCTTTCTTGACATTCAATCAGTTTTTGAATGAATTCATAGCTTTGATTCACAGAACAGTTGAACTCTGTACAAGTGATACCAGACTTCCACCGGTCGAGTTACCGAGGTAGACCTCTCGACTGTATCGACATTGTGGACTTGCTTATTTACTAAATGTCAGCATGCTATTGCTTGCCGCTACATACAGAAAATGACATCTCAGAGGACGTAATGACGACCCGAGACGAGTTCCTTAGTTTATTCGAAGACAATAGATTATTTGAGTATGGCAATTATCAGCTGAGTTGTGCAGCCTTCACATGTCGAAAGGACATATATTCAAGTCCTTTCAGTCGACGTTTCTCAGTTACACATGCATATTCTGAATTCAATGCACAGTACAACACACCCCAAAATGCCCAAAATCCTGCGGTTGATCATGCCGTTTTTGAGTTCGGCTGGAGTTGTCAGGCCAGACTACTTTGTCGAGAATATAGAGGAATAACGAAAAGCTTGCCGATGCACGAACAGTAGTGTGGTTCCATAATCGAAATTCATCACCCACCCCCGGATGTGCACTTCAGCGCCGCAGCTGATCACTAAGCTCAGTGAGCGTGACGACAGTGATACAGGGCATCACATCGTTTCAATGGCGGTTCCAACAATTGCATCGGTTTCCACTGCAGCATCCACGCACGCAGAGTGTTGAAAAGAAGAAGAGAAGTAGATAAACAGGTCGGGTAATATAACATGGTTAGAAGCTTTTGTGTGCGTCACTGCTCAATATAAAACTCGGCCACGTCATCGCGTTTGACAAGATATTTCTGCTTTGTACACATACTCACAAGTTTGGTTTAATTTGAAACGTCGCGAAATATGACGAAGAGCGCAGGCTCCGCCAGTGCGGATGAGCCGACAGTTCTTGGCCACAAACCGTCGATTCCAAGCTGGTTTAACGCCCGCATCTTGTCGGTGCTATGTACAGTGCTCGTCATAGTTGGTTCGGTCGCCAACGAAGCTTTGGATCTTCCAGAGATCTATTTTGCCAGAAAACACAACCTCGTCAACATATACATGACAAAGTTCGCGTGGGCATGGACAACAATTCCGCTTTCGGCATACATTGTCACGCACTCGCTGTCATCCCTCGGCAGCCATCTCCCATCGGCGCTCCTGCGCACCATGCGCATTTGGATCGCATCGGTTGCTTGGAAGGTCGTGACGTCCATCTTTGAGTTTATACACGCGGCAGGAACGTGCAGTGACATCTCTGTCCCTGCGTACCGCGATTGCGTCGAAAAAGGACACAGCTGGATCGGCACCGACATTTCGGGGCACTGTTTTCTTCTCACGTTTGCGTCACTTCTCATCGCATCTGAGATTGAAATTCTGTCGCACGAGGAGCATTCGTTCGTCTGCAAATTGAGAAGGCGCGTTTCATTCAATGGCGCATCGCACATCCCGTCGACTCAAGGGCGCACCCATTCGACTTCGGCTCAGCTTCACACGCCGATGCAGTTCCACTTTCTATCCTACTACATTGCGCCCGTTTTGCGCATTGCACTCGTGTCTCTTATTTTCTTGTGGAGTTGGAACTTGCTTGTGACTGCATCCTACTATCACACAAGTAGCGAAAAGATCGGCGGGCTCGTGATTGCCATCTTCTGCTGGTTTCTTCTTTACCGATTGACGGGCGTTGTGCGCGGTTTCAGTCGCATTGCGCAAGGCGATGGCGGTGTCATGGACAAGGCCGAATGAATGAACTTGAGTTTGACACCAACTATGTCCCTTGTTCGCTGTGTACTTTTAAATTCCTTCTTTTGAGCGTGCCATTCACTTTTCTTTCAGTTGTGGTGCGTTAGCTCCACATCGTGTGTGGGTGAGCGCTTTGATGAGCGAAGCTGCCTTCTGTGTCAAAGTGAAGAGCCAGTGCGGATTGCGCATGCTACGCCCAGATGCGTTGAAAGTGAGAGTGGTATGGGAAGGGCACGTTTTTTTCTTGCTTTTCCACGCGGCCCGCAACCCACAGGGCGGCTAATGTACAAAGGACACACAGACACAAACACACATGTGTATATAATCTATCCCTCAAAGACAGTCGGAAGTTGGTTGCCCGGGATGATCTTACGCTCGACGCCGATCTCTGTGATCGTGGCGAGGCGGATGATGCCTCCGGATGACCCATCGCTTTTGTCGACATTGCAAAGCAGACAAACGGAAAGCGGATTAGAATCCACAACAATAACAAACCCCTACAAGCGACCAAGGGCACCAAGGAAAAAGGCAATGAAGGAGAAGGGCAGCAGTGAAGAGGAGTGAAGATGGAACAACCCAGCAATGTCCGAGGCGTCAACGTTTACCAGCCCACGAATGAACACCGAATGAACAAAAGCGACAGACTGGATCGGGCTGGCGGGCGGTTTTGATTTGCAGACTCACTCACCGAGCCATTGCGTGTGAAATCGCAGTTGCGGTGAACTTTTCGCATTCGGCGGCAGTCATGCCCTTGCGGAAGTTTGCGTCGCAAAATCCATAAATGTACGTGCTGCCTGAGCCGCCAATGCTAAAGGGCTGGCGGAGGCACATTCCTCCCAGGGGAATTGTGTACACCTGCCGCCGTTTTCAAAAAGACACAACAACGACATACCATGATTGGGGAGTGAATAGATGCCCAATGGGACGCAATACCACCCAATTCGAATTCAAGAAAAAACATTCACTGTTGACGACAGAACAGAGAGACAAGGACGGTGAGAGACCACGCGTAATCAATCCCCTGCAGCAATCAACACACCTGACCACCACGCCGCTTGTCCCATCCGGCGCAAATAATGCCCGCCATTAGCTGCTCACGATTGCCATAGCAGAGCTCTCGGAAAACTGAAGCTGCAGTCTGCACTTCAGGTTGATCCCCAATCTCCATCCTGGCAAAATGCAAGCGTTGCCCAATAAATGATGAGATCAGTACCAGCAGCAGTTAACAAAAAACATTCAAAAGATTTGCAACCGATTCGTGCGCCATCAACCGCGAAATTCAGCCTTCTTATGCACGATGAAAGATAACCGACACATGACAGTATCGATAAACGAGAATACCACTTACATGTGCATGTCAAGGTAGTATTTCACGTAGTCTGCGATAGCTTGTGTGTCGGCAGCAGAGCCGGACCGACAGCAAAAGATGCGGTCCGTAATAGGCGTGAGCTTGTCCGTCACGCGATTCGCGATGTATGATCTGTGATGCAATTGATAACCAAGTGTCTCTTGAGTGACGCGTTGAAGGAATGACTCACAGCAAATCAAACACGCGGTAGCACATCAGCCGCGAGTAGCGACTAGAGAGCGAGAGAGGGCAACTCACCCTGTAGTTGTGCGCGAGTCAGCGCCGATCACCACACCACCGTTGAATTCAACTGCCATAATCGTGGTCTGGATACAATTGCATGAGACAGTGAGCATTATAAACCACATTAGATTTCATGTAACACCCGCAATAAGTACCACGAAATACATGCAGGCCAGTATTCAACCCCATAGAATTGCTTGTTACTGCAGTAATCGCCTCTTTGCAAAATCGAATGAAACATAATTGCGCTAAAGTCCAGTGCGTGCGGAAACCTCAGCTGATAACTCACTCCGGTCATGTGTTCTGCCGTCATCCAGTCCATCCCATTGGATGCATAACTCTGACCAACCGCCGCCGCCATTTTGAATCAAAACTACCAACGCAGAGAAATATATAAAAGAGATAGAGCACACAGACGTATATATTACCACTTAATGAGCTGACACACAACAGTTTGGAGGCAGATTAAGACGCTGATCCTTATGACATTTTGCCGCATCTTTCAGTCCTGCCACAACCAAGTTCCAGACACTTTGTTCTCAAAAGTAAGTCCGCATTCGGCTCGATGGGAGTAATTGGAATATCCATCGAATTATGAGGACTGTAAGCCCCATAAGTTGAATATAAAATACCGGCTCTCTTAATGTGAAATGGCCCATCAAATGTGCCTGTCAAAGCAACTGAATTTCAATCTATTTTTGCCGGGACGATTTGTTCCAAAAAGGATAATTCCGGATAATCTCGGACAGCACAATGACAGAGTTTTCCTTTTTTGGGGAATGCGAGTCTCTTGCCTTTTATGGGCATGTCGCTTCCCTTTCTCTCGGTCTGTTTGTGGCTGTCGTGGGTTGTTTTTTTTGCGGGTCGTGCGTGGCATTCTCGTTGTGTGAGATTTAATCGCCAACCAACAAAATGGATGAGGATTCCACTCCATTATTGTAATAGAGACAGAGTCAATTTTATGCGCAATATCATTGTAAATCTTTTGTAATTGTGTGGCCGTGGATTCAGCTTGATTTCGGGCGCTATTCGTTTGCCTACGAATCATCTTGTCTGAATTGTAACAGCGCGTGTGTAGGGAGCTGACGAGATCCTGAACCGACATCGAGGCTGAACCCTCTCTTTTTCTCGTCTCGCATTGAGTGCGTGCTGGCGACAGTGCGTTTAAATTGCAGCAATGGCGAACATTGAATGGAAGATGTGGGCTAATATGCAGGCCTGCTTCTTGTCTTTCAGTAAGTAGACACTTCGTTTGCTTTGGCTATCTCGTCTGGACGTGCTTCAAGCATGCGAATCGTAGAGGAGATTGTCACCCTGTTATGCCAGTACTCACGAGTGTGACACCTCCGCCCTTTTTGCTTTCGCGTTTTTTTGCGGGCTCTCAGTCCTGTTCATCTCTGGAATTATTGCGACGAGGATGAGCAACGCAAAGGATTATGGCATTTATGCACTGTGAGTTATAAGTCTCAAAGCTGTAATCCGTACATGTATCATGCACTATGTTGTAAATGCCTTGATCATTACGACTTAACCGGGAGTCAGTGTAGCCCAAGACACTTACTTGAGTACTACACCACTTCGAATCCGTCACAGGATCATTTGCTTCTTCATATTTGCCTTAGAGTGGCCCCGAAGCAAGCGCACACGAGGGACTGCATGTGATCGCCCGTGAGTTTTCAAAAACACACTCATATAATGGGCCAATGTGTTGAGTTGTCTTTGCATCGATTCTCAGCACGTTCATAGCACCCGCCGTTTTGGAACTCAAGCTATGTTCCTTTCCTTCTTCTTCTTCTAACCGCGTTGCAAATATGTCATTTAATGTGGTCACCGCGGCATAGCTACCAAAAATACCTTCAACCATTTCCCGCCCACATGGGAGTTGTCGGGAGGAACTTGTATATTCGAGGTGCATTCTATCTCTGGTGAGTGCGAGTGCCAATTTCGTCCGTGTGGAACCGCAACACTCGTGTCTGATTAACCACGCTCTTCCTCTTAGTGTCAGACTCAAACTACGACATCAGCTTCCCATGCCAATGCTAATATACGACGCATCCCCGCGGCACATCCTCGCACGCGACATTTAACCGTATCACCCATAGGGTTGCTATGCTTGATATTGAAATTGCCTGAATATGTTGTTGATTCATTATACCAAATCTTCACCATTCTGCAGCGTTGCGGCTCCATGCTTCATCAAAATGCCCCTTCAACATGCCGGCATTCTTTCTGTGATCACATCGGTGGTGTACTTCCGCGCCGCTTTTGCCGGTGAAGAATGGATCGCAGAGGCAAAGCGCGAGACACGCGGGGGCGGTGGTGGCGGTGCGGCCAAAGCAGCCGAGCCGGCACCCTCGGTTGTACCCAAGAGCATCCCCAGCCGCTCTGCAGCTGCGGCAGGAGGCGTTGCCTCATCGCCTTCTTCGCCGTCAATGGGACGGCCCAGTGAAGTTGCGCTTGAAGATGTCGACATGCGACAGAGCACAACTACGCTTATTAATCGCCCCTCACCCGCGGCCAACCGCCCAGCCCCTGTCCCACGCCCGCGCCCTCCGTACACGAATGCTTGAATTCGGGTCGAATTTCATGGGCGGATGCAATCGTTAGGAATGGATGTTGACGCATTTCTTTGTAACCCGTGTAGCACAGTACATTCAATCCATGGAGTTTAATGTAGAATTTAAAAACTGGATGTTATAGATGCCGTTGAAGGTTTGTTGCGAATGTATTGCAGAATATGTTGTTGACGTCGCAGGATTACTTTTATGGTGATGGCATGAATACTACAGGCGCTTCTTACTTTTAACAGTCGGGGGAGTGGCTGACATAGATAGAATTTGTAAATGAAACACGTGAGGCATCTTTTTCTTTAGTTTTCATTGTCACGGCAACATCACCCGCATCAAGCGGTTTGTTTGTGCGCCATATCATTTTCAAGTAAAAGTACAAGGTAAACGGCCAACACGGCCGCTGTGAGGCAATCAACGCCGAACAATAGGATATTTGTGCACGAGCGCACACCGCCTATTCAAAAGCAAGTGGCTGACATTAGTTGCAGAATACGCGGCATAGGGCAAACAAGACGGCAATCGATGCACGCAACGCAAAAACGAGCACAGTGCAGAAAGCACGGAAAGATGATACGGAAAACGAAAACTTTACAAAAGAGCACACGCGCACAACGCAATTCACCAAATGCTGCTACTCTCGCCAAGGAGAGCGAAATGACAAGACAGAATATTACACGCAAAGCTTTCAACGATAAATCTCATCTCATGGCAAGGTTTCGCAACTCGACCCGGAGCGAGTCCACGTCGGTGCCGTTGGATGACGCATTGGCGGCAGCCTGTAACATCCGGCGCTTGCAAATGCCGCCGTATTGTGTCCGCGAAAGGCAGATCGCGTTCCGCCTCTTCCGCATGTAGTGGGCAGGAGGAACAGGGCCGACTCCCACGTCTGCGTCAACAGCTCCGGGACCAGCGCGAGCTCGAGCAAGAATTGCGCGTCGCTGGTGATGCAATGGACCAGTTGCCAAGACGTGACCTTCGGTGTCCATCTCGAAATCCTCGCCAAAAAACAGGCTCCCTCCCGAGCCGACAACACTCGAGACCTCTCGTTCTACTTCTGAGTCAGCAACTTCGTGGTCCGACTCGTGAAAACGACCGTCCGCCATTCCAATCGCAGAGAATGTCACCGACGAAAGCGCCTTGGGCACGTCAGATGCGCCAATGTTTTCGAGCATAGTGACGCTCTTTCGACGCACAAAATCCGGAGCAGGGGTTGGTGGTGGCGCGCGACAAAGTGGCTGTTGTTGAATGTTGGCAGCTTCCATGCACGAATCTTCTCCCAGGCTCGATCCGTTATTGGGGTTCACAGACAAGGACGTGCGGTGCAGTTCGAAGGAAGGGCGCCTTGAACGTGCTTCCTTGGAGTGCGTTGCAAACGTCGCAGCACAAAATCCCGATTGCACTTCTGTGGGATGCTCAAATATCGTAAGCAGGCCTGAGCTACGGCGACGACGGGCAAGCGATTCTCCAACGGCGCCGAGGATTAAAGGGTTACTGTTGATACCTGAAATGGATGCCCCCTCTTTTTCAAAACCATCGCTTGTGACACAGATATCCATTTTCAAGCGTAGCGGGGCCACATTCTTGAAAGGGGAATGTGAATTGTAAAAGCGGTTCCACAACCGTTGAGGCAACCTCGGGGTGGATTTCGAGTGGATTAGGGAGCTTTACCACACAAGGAAGAAATAATGACGAAGCAAGAAAAGAAAGTAATAACGCAGTATAACAGCATCACCAGGTTTTGCAGCTCAATGTATGTTATATTTTGGATGTCGTTGTGCGACACAAAAGTGGTGAGGTGAACCCGTAATGTGAGCGTGCGTGTGTGTGAGCGTGCGTGTGTGTGTGTGTGCGTGTCAGTGAGAACGTGTGACTCGATTACGCTCTAAATTGCAACTCTAATTGCTATTGGCGTTGTTTTAGTCGAAAGTTCAATATAACGTGTCGATCCAGTCCAGCGACAGTCCCAACCCTTTGGGGAACTGCGGGTTGACCCCTCAAAAACGAGCTTTTTTTGGGAGGGGACGTAAAGTAACTCTCCTCATTATGGAAATCACTATGGAAAAAAAGCGGGAATGTGCAATTACGCGGGAATTTCGTCATAAAATTTATTGACCAATCTTTTGTGTATGAGATTTGTATGGGATGGAAAACAAATTACATCATTCTATTTGTATACGCACATTTGGCTGACACGCCAAATTTTTGAATTTTGCCGCCGCTCGCTGACCGGTAATCAGGATGAACAAAAAGCACTGAACCTGAACGCCAGCACTGCTTTTACCCAAACGAACGGCTGTGCCAAATAGCAAGCACATAGACCGGTGCGCACAGCAGCCGGGGCATGCCACCCCTCTAATGAACTTCGGCTGCGCGGTGTGTGGGCTAGACCGAAGCCGTTGCGGGTACTGAGTTGCCGTTGCCGGCGCACCGGCACTCCGCAGGTTTATTACAGTCATTGCGATTGTAACAGTCGAGATATCCATGCGATTGTTCCTAATCAAGACGATTCTAAGTCGGTGCAAGACTACACAGTTCCACATTCTGCCTTAGGTATTTTACTGGCATTATTCGCATCAGGCGTCGAGTTGTTGTTTGATTGTGCATTTTGTGTGTGTCAGAAAATGAATTATTGAGTGTAGTGAATGCTTTTCACAGAAGGAGCCAATTGAGTTTAGCCGCCGACCGACCCGACTGTGTGTCGAGCAAGGTCTGCCGAGCATGGTAGCGACATCCTAAAAATAGACTCATCACTTAGTAACCGATGTTGAGCCCGACGCCACCAAATTTGTGTGAAATCAAACACGTTTATTACTAAATAGCGGTGTTTATTTACATCGGTAATTCATACAATAAGTGCTTTATTGAAGTATATCCAAATACATAATGACTGATAGAGAATGCACGACGAGCCCCATGGGTGACCCGACGCTGACACAAGACACATGAGACAAGATAATCAATTTTCAAGCTGTCTTGAAGCATCTCCCCACCAACATATTTATGTGTGCTTGAAGGTTGAAGGCTGATACGAATCATGTTGCACTGAGAGCGTGAAACATCAAAAAACACACCACAACGAATTGCACAGCGAATTCGAATGGTCACTACACTTGATTCCGAGCGGCAGAGAATGTATTCGGGCCGTCGTTACAAGTGGGCGGACTGCACTTGCAGCGTTTGTTCTTCCTCAACCTCGTCGTCTTCGGAAATTCGAAGGGGAAGATCTCCAACTCGGCGGGTGGAGTATTCACGTCCAAAGTCAGCCGTGTCGTCTGCCTACAGGAGCGACCTCACATCAAAGGCATGGATCGACGCGCACGGATTGAAGAAGCGCCGTCTCACGTTGAAGCAAATTTATGATGATCAAAAGAAAAACAATTTGTCGACTGGACGCCGTTCACCTACTCGGAGTGAAGAAGGATACGTGCGGGCTACGCTCGACAGTGTCGGCGCTGCCCCATCACTCACAGTCCTCTTTAATGACGATGACCTCGATGACACGGAGCGTAACCTCTGGCAGCTCGTGCATCAAATCGAGCGCCGCCTTGAATGGCTTGGAAAAGGAAGCCGCCGCGTGTTTGGCACTATTGCGGAGGACAGTGTCACATTTGTACTTGATTTCAGCGGCGGGATGACTCGTCTCGAGCACGAACTGAAGCAGGCAGTCCGCTTTCTCATTTCCGACCAGCTGCCGCGCGACAACCGACGTTTCAACTTTGTGGCGTACGCCGAAGAAGCTGAGCGATGGGAGCGTCGCGTGGTGGACGTGAATGCCGAATCAATGGAATGCGCGTGGCTTTGGCTGCGGGATCTGCGCCCAGGTCACAAGGCAAACATTGCCGATGCCCTCGCCCTCGCGTTGGAGGACAAGCAGACACAGGCTGTCTATCTTGTGAGCTGCGGAAGGTCGACTACGAACGCCGATGCGCTGCTTTGTGCTGTGGACGATGCAAATCGCCGCCGAAAGACCGGAAGAATTCCAGTGCACGTCACTGCCTATGAGCCCGAGACAGTCGAAGGGGAGGCGATGCTCCGCGCCATTGCCGCCGAAACAAGAGGACGGTTTCACTCCTTCGCCGTCCGTGGACCTCCCGTCAGCTCGGACAGTGATGACGTGCGCATCTTGGAGGGAGAGCTGACCGCGGCCAAGGATGTCTTGGTGCACATCATGTCACTTCGCACAGGCATTCTCCGCGAAGTGCGCCCGACTTCGAGGGCTCGCTC
This sequence comes from Pigoraptor chileana, assembly GCA_943704495.1. Lineage (NCBI taxonomy): Eukaryota > Filasterea > Ministeriida > Capsasporidae > Pigoraptor > Pigoraptor chileana. The sequence continues at coordinate 10,944 of CALSCR010000295.1, forward strand.
GCGTTCACCCATGAAGACTGGCTCTCCCAGTCGCCACGATAAGTGCCATACCTCTCCTGTGCGGCGCGACCCTCTTGAACGTGCACGCTCACCTGAAGCCAAGAAGAGCGGCGGCGGCGGCGGCGGCGGAGACGATAAAGGCGGAAAGAAGGATGACGACGCGACTCGACTAGACAGCCGCGCTTGGTTGAAAAAGAACGGCATTTCCAAAGATTGTGCCAAGTCGATTGATGAGACTCTCAAGAGCCGCTCTTGTCCGCACGCCGTCGTCCACTCGCTCGATTCGCACGAGAAGACCCTGAAGAAAGTGTTGAAGGAGTGCAAGGAGCGCGTCAAGTGGCTGCGACAAGGCAGTAGGGAGCTGTTTGGTAACATCACGGAGAAGCGGCCAGTCTTTTGCGTCGACATTTCCGAGGCAATGGTCTATCGGATGGACTATGTTCGCGACCAACTTCGCAACCTGCTTCAGGAACAGGTGAAAAACACAGAGGCATTCAACTTGCTCTGCTTTGATACCGCCGTCGATGCGTGGGCACGACACACAGTGACGACTGGCCCTCGCTCGATTGACTCTGCCCGCGAATGGATTCGAGACACTGACGTGGGATCTGGGCAAGTGAGCATCGAAGGTGTTCTCAAAGTTGCCCTAGCGGATCCCGACGCGGACGCCGTTTATCTCGTCGTTTCTGGCGTCCCATTGAGCAACCGTGACGCAATGGATGTGCTCGACACTGTGAGGATGGTGAATTCGCGCAGGATCCCGATCCACGTCGTAACCTTTTGCGTCGGAAGTCCCAAACAACCGTCTGGTGCCCAGCAGGCCATGGCAGAGCAATTTGGGATGCGTCTTGCAGCACAGACAAACGGACGATATCACTCTGTCTTTTGGGACGGCGGGCGGTATCGTGGCGCCGGTGATGAGCTTCGTGTGGTGAAGGCAGAAGTTGCGCGTGCGAGGGAGTTGACGGGCAAGCTGTCGAAATTCCGAGGCGATACTAGCCGCTGCAACTGCGCCGCGGACGGACCGCTGAAGAAGCACAAGGCGCCCTCGTGTCAGTGCGACGACCGGCCCATCCGCCTGCCGGGCATCCGGGGTGCGTCGGAGCGCGAGGACCGCAAGTGCCATGAACACCACCACTGCGGAGACACATGTTTTGGTGCGTGTGACGGGCGGCTGACACCGTGCAGCCCTCATCGCCGCTGTGCGTCGACGGGTCCAAATTGCGATTGCTGGGAGTGCGCAAGGTCATGCCGTCCTAGCTCTAGGGGGTGTGAGGTTGAACGATTTCGTCCTGGGTCGTCGCGGTGTGCCCACGAGAAAGAGGAGAAGAAAGAGGTGAAGAAGGAGGAGAAAAAGGAGGAGAAAAAGGAAGAGAAGAAGGAGGAGAAGAAGGAGGAAAAAAAGAGTGCGCCTGTATGCGAGGGCAAGTGCCATCAACTCAACCACTGCGGAGGCGCGTGCTGCCACGGGCGGTCGCCATGCCACTATTGCCGTCGCTGTCCGCTTGATTGCATTTGCCGGGAATGCTCAAGATCATTCTGCAGGGGTGAAAGCTATGAAGCCGAGCGGTTTCGTCCCAGTTCGTCGCGGAGTGCACCGGAGAAAGAAGAGAAGAAGGAGGAAAAGAGGGAGGAGAAGAAGGAGGAGAAGAAGGAGGAGAAAAAGGAAGTGAAGAAGGAATCGTGCGCCTCCAAGCCGGACACCCGGGGAGCATCGGGATGCGAGAACAAGTGCCACGAACACGGAGGCGCATGCTTTGGATCACCGCACGGGCGCATGCCACCGCCGCACGACGTATTCCATCCCTGTGCGTCGCCTGGACTTGATTGGGAGTACTGGGAGTGGGCGAGGTCGTATCGCTCCAGCTCGAGGGGCGAATGCCGTCCTCCGTCTGCTCCGAAAGAGGAGAAGAAGGAGGAGAAGAAGGAGGTGAAGAAGGAGGAAAAGAAAGAGGAGAAGAAGGAGGAAAAGAAGGTGGAAAAGTGTCACTGTGTGCGTGTGTGCGTGTGCGTGTGCCAGGAGAGGAATTCATGTGCTTGTGTCTGCAAGTCACATAAGGAGGAGAAGAAGGAGGTGAAGAAGGAGGAAAAGAAAGAGGAGAAGAAGGAGGAGAAGAAGGAGGAAAAAAAGGAGGAAAAGAAGGAGGAAAAATGTCTGTGTGTGCATGTGTGCGTGTGCGTACGCAAGGAGAAGAATTCATGTGCTTGTGTCTGCAAGTCACATAAGGAGGAGAAGAAGGAGGAGAAGAAGGAGGAAAAGAAGGAGGAAAAGAAGGAGGAAAAGGAGGAAAAGTGTCACTGTAAGGAGGAAAAGTGTCACGGTGTGCGTGTTTGCGTGGAGCAGGATTCATGTGCTTGTGCCTGCAAGTCACATTGATTCCCTTTCTCTCTCGTTTGCAGCGTTGTCTTGTCGATTTGTGTGTTATGTGCTTGCTTATCTCTTCGCTTCGTTTTGCGGTGTATTATTTCTTACTTAACTAAAATTCTCATTATGGAAATAACTGTGGAAGATAGCTTGCATGTAAGATGATGAAACGACTAAGCTTAGTACTGCCTGCCTTTTCTCTTGTCTCATTGGGGTAGAAGCGCACGCGTGTGCCTGACAGCCGTGAACAGCTATCCACGTACTGTTGTTGTAATGTTTGCGCCATTGCAACGGAGACTGCCCCATGTAAGTGTGGGTCCCACATTGACATCAAACATGTTCTCCGCTATTCACAAGCACAACACTGCCGATGGCGCCCATTAATACAATTTGACAAGAACCTTTCGTGTGCAATAGTGATAGTAGTTTAAAAAGGCGCACTAGATAATGCAAATGCATTTCGCATTACACAAATTACGCCACCAAAACACCGATTTACAACGCTGCAATGTGCGCTATTTACAGCTTGAAGTCAAGGTTGACGCAGTAGATCTCCTGGCCGTTCTGGTCGCTGAGCTTGACGGTGCCCTTGTACGTGCCCTGTGTAATTAATTCACCAATGAATGAATAATGAAACAAGTCAGCAAGATCGCAGGGTAGAGCGGAGACACGTAAGACACACGAGCTCCTCAAATCAGATCCTGCACAACAACGGAACTCACAGAGGGGGCGATCGAGGGGATGGTGGCACCCTCGGTGAGGCTGAAGACGCCCTGGGCGAAAGGGCAGGGGTGGGCGCTGTCGAGCGTGCAGAGGTCCTTCTTCTCGTTGACGATCGAAATGCCAAGGTACTTGATGACAATCTCGACGCTTCCACCGGTCACAGACTCGTCTACAGAGACAAAAGTCACCAGAAAATGAGGGGGGAATGTTAGTCATATTCATCATCGGTTTTTTACAGACGAAAAAACAACGGCGACTCAAGCAAACATACCGAGGGTGCCATTGACGGCGACGGTGAGCGGCTGGCCCTTCACGGGCGAAGCGGGGGTGATCACGACGTTGGTGGGGGTAAAGTGGTCACCGGTGGCCGCTGCGAAAGTGTTTTTTCATTTGGGAAAATAACACACAAAAGTGCAGAAAATTAGCGGAAAACGGAAATCACACAACAGTCAATATCAGCAACATATAAACGCAATTTGTTCACGCATATATGGAGTGAAAACTCACTGCAGGGGGTCCAGATATCGCCGACCTGGAAGGGGGCCGCAAGGGCGAAGCCAACGAGGGCAAGGAAAATGGCGGTGCGGGCAAACATTTTCAGGAGTGACGACAACACTATTGACAGGAGTCAGACTTATCGATGAGGAGGAAAGAGAGGGTTAACTTAGTTTTTTTATACACTGTTTGCCACCAGTTTGCAAAGCCGAAAAGAGCGGCAAGATGGCACTGACAAGGGGTCATGGGGTCTCGCGTTGCACAGATCCCCAGCACACAGAGAGGCACACACACACACACGCACACACACACACACACACACACACACACACCAATCGTTGCGCTGGTGATGACCACTATTGTCAAAATTAAAATTTATCAACCCAACATTTAATTTTATAATTATGTTACGTTCCGGAAATGTATACAAATGTCATACAAATGGTAAATTATTTGTACAATATTTGCGGTGCAACATTGGAGAGAAGAAATGCCCGTCATTCCGCATCAATCCCGCGTGACCCACACCGCACGTCCCATTGGTCCACGAAATTCCCTACTTACACAGTACATTGGTTTGATATGAAATGCTGACTCGCAAAGTAGCAGCGAGCTATAGGAACGAACATGGCTATTGGACCACAGGACGTTACTTTCTCCCAGCCGATGAAATGTAACAAGCACTCTCCTCCTTCCGGCAAGTTGCATGCACGTGCCAGAATGCGTCGTCCTGCGCGTGGCCGGCTCCAAATGCCATTCGCGCAGACGCGTAGGCACCCATGTGCTACGTCTTTGCTACCAAGAATGTGGCAAAAGCAACACAAACACACGGACAGTGGCGCATCGATCACGCAAGCATTTCCAAAATGTCATTTATGCGCAAACGCGTTGCATGTTTTTTCGTCTTTTAAAAATCTTTTACAAGTCCAGATCCTCATCATCGCTGTCAAATTTCCGTCGGTTGAACTGCACAGGCAAAGGGGGAGGGGAATCAGTTAAAACAGGTTGTGAATTTTTGATTCTAATTGTGTGACGGATTGCACTCGACGCGGACCAACCTTGACAGTCGGTGCCGACTTCTTCTCTGCACCTCCAACTTGCTCAAGCAAACTGATAAGTTGGGGCTCATCCACCTGCCATTATTGAGACAATCATTGCATGTTAGGAGACCGATTAGGCGTTGTCAAAATACAGTGGCCCATAAAAAGATGCCAATTGTCAGGAACGATCGAGAGGTTTTTTGGTTGCAATATGCCATACATGTGACGAGTGTAAGAGTTCAGTAAAGTTTACACGCCCCACAAGATACCACCATTGAAAACATGCCATACGGTACAAAATGCACAAATCATAAGGCGCAATAATAATTATTAACTTTTTTACAGCTCACAATCAACGAGCATAACTAAATGGAAAATTTCAAACAGTCAACTATTGCACTAATAAAACAGAGCAGATCTGTAAACCCATGTGTTATTTGGACCCCACCTTTCCAGCAAGCTGCCCGCTGCGGGCCATGCGAATAATGAGCTCCTCAACAGCGCGAGCCTTGTCGGGCTTCACGCTCGATATACGGCCGACTGCATGGTTAATCCACCACAAGATCAGCACACACACGCTAAACTTTTCAAACATCTGACGCGAGAGCCACTCGCTGCCAAGGACATACATGCGCCAGGGACTTCTTTTACAATTAATGAACTAAGCCGGTTACAATCGTAGAGAAAAAGTATGCATACCGAGTTGTTGTATGCTGTCAGGTTGTGAAACATAAAATAATGCCGAAGCATCACAGAATAACTTACGGCGAGCCCTTGCAGACTGGTCCAAAACGGTGGACAGCATTGCAGCGCGCGCATCCTCTTGACTGAAAGAGAAATGTTGGATTCAAATCAACGTCGTTAGGGTGGACTTCGACAGCAGGTAGCATTAAGTCAGTGTCTCAGGCGCCGAGTCCACGGGCAACACAGGACAGGTCACACAAAGAAAGAAAGGAAATTTACATGTGATGAAAAGTTGTACGCTGTAACCATTAAATGGAAAGAGCAGCATCGGCTATAAAAACCTCAAACTCCACACATAACACTTACTTTTTTGCTGCCGCCGCTTTCTCATCCTGCAGTAAAAGAAACCCCACAAAAAACACCACATGAAATGTATACTCTCAGTAATATGAACGGCCATGAAATTCAAAACAAACCGTCACATCAACCATACCCAAAAAATTGCGCTTTGCGAGCGCCCACACACAGACTGCACTGCACGTACCGCGCCACCGCCTCCTTGGCGGAGTTCCGCAGCGCGCCTTGCCCGGATAGCGTCAAGATCGTCATCCATTTTTTTTAATTGATATTTAAAGAAAAGAAGTCTTGTCGTGGAGAGTGACGTTTTGAAAACGGCAACTCATTCTTCACGAGGTGCTCGGGGGTCAACATTCCAGAGTGTGATGATACTGATGTGTGTGTGACGCTTATATGACGTCATTTCCACTTCGTTCACCTACTCCAGTTACATTTCGTTCTTGTGGTTGCTAATGCACTGTAACAGATGGTAATTAGAGGCGAGTTGCTTTCACAGGATCACAGGGGCACTGTCTTCGTAATAACTATCGAAATACATTCCGCACATTGTGTGTGTGGATATAGAGTATAGACATTATATAGGTGCTTGGAGTGTAGATTTTCCTTGTAACAAGCTGCATGATGTGGTCGACAAATGTTGCCGATGACGAATACTGTCTGTGTGCTGAACATGTCCGGTGTCAAGTCAAGTCAAGTGGGTGCCATGAAAACAGTTCACGTAAACGCATTTCTGTTTCTCAATAAATGTATGGCAATGGTTTTGTTTACCAAACTGGACACACAAGCTATGGATTGACCCAAACGTTCGTTCTGCAAGTATATCCGAGTTATATCCGAGTCTTGCCATGTGAGGAGCAGTGCTTCATCTGATAAGCTTGTTGAGTTAGATTCTTGCCAAGTCAGTTTACTCTAAAATGCTCTCAACGCCAAGCGAATATGAATGGGTCACGAAGAGCCACCTGTTAAATTTTTTTTATAATGAGCCTCGCTAATGTCCAAGTCATGGACTCATATGCGCATGTACACTCGGACGAAGTTACAAACATAACAGTAATGCCCCTAACCACAAATAAGTGCAAAAACCAACTCCGGATTTACAAGTCATACCTATGAAGATCGACCAGACGAGTGAAACTAAACGAACTCACAGAAACTTTTGTCCTTACATTGGAACAGGTCCAGTAACGTTCGCGCAGTCAATAGACATCGTGCACTCATTCTGCGCGTCAAATAGAAGCAAAGAATAGAGTACAATACCTATGCCGATTCCCGGTGATGTTCGAGCACAAGTTGTATGATGTATTTATGAATAACTAAGGTCCGCCAACACATACAACAACATTCTTAAAATATGATCTACTTCGTAGTGGCGCCCCCCTGAAAAACCGCCACTTATACTCTCATTGTCTGATTGTGCAGCCGAGATGCAGATGCGAGGGACTGGACTCACACGTGTGGATGACGACTTGCCCACGCGAAGAGCTTGTTGACAGTTGCACGACTCTCCCGGATGTATTACTGGTGGCGTGCTGTGATTGGTCAGATAAGCGATCCATTTTCGTTTTTTCCCGCGGTTTTCCTAATCCTGTGAAGCAAAAATAAATGTTCCATTATTAAATATTTCTATAGATTTAGTATAGAAAGTGCCTTCTGCTAATAATAAATAATAATTTGTGTTTTCTGTGTCGTATTTCTGCCCACGTCTTTTGTCTAAATTTGGAATCACCGATGGCCAAAATAAATACTTGGAAGTATGGAAAATGTATGAAAATGCAGAGTGCGCGTAATCATCCACAAAAACCGCAGGCCTTTCCCTTTCGCCCCCAAACGCACAAAGAGTAAACAAACCGCTGTGTATGGCAATGTATGGAAAAGTGTGCCGTTGTGTTTTTCGTGTGGGTGCGTCTCTCGTGTGTGGGTACTCTTTCCTGGAAAACGACGCACACGCACACGCTCACGTCCATACACACTCCATACACATGCAACCCACACACACAGCACACACTCACTCACACTCTCTGCACACTGTTCAGCGCATGCTATAAAAGCGCATCGAGGATGCTTGTTGTATTCTTTGCCTGAATCCTTCAGAACATCCGATCTCTCTCCGAAACCTTTTCAAGTTTCCACCCAATCGCAAATATGTGTGACGACGAAGTTGCCGCCCTTGTCGTTGACAACGGCTCCGGAATGTGCAAGGCCGGCTTTGCCGGTGACGATGCGCCCCGCGCCGTTTTCCCCTCGATCGTCGGTCGCCCCCGCCACCAGGGTGTGATGGTCGGTATGGGACAGAAGGATTCGTACGTCGGTGACGAGGCCCAGTCCAAGCGTGGTATCCTCACGCTCAAGTACCCCATCGAGCACGGAATCGTG
>CALSCR010000299.1:0-10124 GCA_943704495.1 Pigoraptor chileana
CCTCTCCCTTACTCCCCTGCAAAAGTTATAATGACGTTGCATTGACCTGCCATAGATAGACACCCTGTTCCAATTCAAACCCACTTGTTCCCCAATTCATACACTTGAGAGAGGTCGTCCAATTGCATTTGTCGTATGTGGATCACAACTTTCCGTTTTCTGTCACCAACAGCCGACTCTTTCCGATCGGAATCGGACTGCCTTTGCGAGGCAATGTCCGCTGTAAACCGAACACTGACGCTCCCCGCCACTATTTTCGCCTGTTTTGGCTGTTGTTTGTTACCCCGCTCACCCCGTCCGCCCTTGCGGTCACTCGGGGAGTCATAGCCGCTGGATCCCTGCGATCGACCAAACCACACAATGATGAGAACGTAGTCGTGCACACACACACACACACACACAACTCAAACACTCACACTCATACTCACACTCACTCCCTCACTCCCTCACTCACGCACGCACGCACGCACACACACATACACACATACGCATACGCAATGAGCTCGATGAACGACACAATGGCGACAACCGCGGACAGATGACACACTTACAAAACGTGCAAAAGTAAAGACATCAAAGGTCAAGAGTAAGCAAGCAAATGTCATGGGTTCGCACATACCGTTCCGCGATCGGCCTTGGTATCAAGATTAAGAGAGAGGTACACGTGATCAACTGGCGAATTCAATCCCATCTTCGCCATGAAGCAAAGCGAGGGAAAGTTGTTGCGCTGAGTATCTGCAACAACCGCAGTTGCATCGTATTCCTCGATCGCCTACAAAACAAAAACAGCGCAAAGATTTGAGTGAGATCTTTGGTAGGCTGTAGCTGTAGTTGTTCTAGCAGTCGTAGGCTGCACATATGCTTGAATAAAATCGCCGCATCAGCCAAGTCTGTGCACGTGACACTCCACTCCATGAGCATCGGGAATGTCGCGTGGCAAACAACACCGCCTGACAGGGCCAGAAATATAAACCCAACTGCTAATCAAACATACAAAGCGATTGTTGCAGCCAAAGAATAATCCTGAATAGAGCGCAGATTGAATGAGTGTCCATGACAACACTGTAGCAACAGGCGGACTGCTAACCTCTGTCCTGAATCTGTTGAACATCGCTGTTGCAATTCCTTGTCGCTGGTACGGCACTGTCACCCCGAGATACTCCACATAGGCTGCAGTTGGAGAGGAATTTACCGTTGCCACAGCAACAACATCATGCGCTGAGTAGAAGCAACAATTACTTTACATGCAACATTATGTGCGCACAAAACACTGAAGCGTTCTCAGGGCTCACATTGACAACAAAGAGAAAGCACAAAATGAAGACACAAAGCGAAAACACAAAGAGAAGACACATCGTCAAGGCCTGTCGTGCAGCAGATAAAGTGGCATCATTCAAAGACGTACGGTGATGTATAGCACACAGAGCACGCATCACCGGCGATTCGTGCGTGCATGCATACACTACGTAACAACAACCGCGTACCAATGTGATGCGCCTCCTTATTGATAACGTATCCGAGCAGAAATCCAACGACCTAAACTCAGCACCCGCGTAACACCCGCCATAACAACATAGAAGATACAAAGCAAGTTCATTAGTTGGTCAGTGATCAGTGCAAGAACGAGTGTTTCAAGGGCGAGTTGCCTTTGTCACTGCACCCGTCAGCACTCCAATGGTGGAGATCAGACATTCCACGGACAGCAAAGACATAGGGAACACGAACACTGAGGTGGTATTTGAATGGCCCACACCTCCGGCTTTGTGTTTGCGCTGTCGGCGATTGTTTTGGCCACAAAGCACAGATCGGGACTGGATGAGAAGGCTTCCATCTGCAGTGTGGTTACCACGGACACAATACAGAACGACAGTCCACAGGTTAGCATGACAGACGGTAAGAGACGACAGAAATCAAAGATGCACACAGCAGGCTGTGACATTTCACAGGATCCGACGCACCACAACGTATTCATCCCACATCCTGAATATGTTCGGCAAAGTCTTTGACGAGAAGAGCCTCTCGCCCAGATGGAAGATGGGCGGCACATCGCTTGCGGTGCAAATACACACAGTTGTTGTGCCGGCACACAGATTCAAAAACAATATAAGGTAAGCAAGTGAGGAGCAGCATGATCCACACGTTGATAAACACACAAGGAAGTACCTACCGGATCCCGACGGATGTAATCTCAATTCCACGCATGCAACCGGCAGTGGGCCTGTTCTGGGCGTCGCTGGGTGCATCGATCGCAGTGGAGACTGGCGCATCTGTTGGACACGCATTGATTGCAACTCCAATTGTGTCATTTGAAGCAGCACTGCTGGCGAGGCGTTGTCGCTTTGCGCTTGGTATTTTCTGCGCGGATCCCGCACGCCGTCGCAAGTTGTAACGTGCCGCAATGTTGTCCGTCGTTGGCGCGGCTGTTGCACGCGCACGTGCAGTGCGGTTACTGCGATTCGGGAATGATCCCCCAAGTGGTGGAATAATTGCACATGCGGGAAGTGGATCCGCCAGGGATTGCGCATCCAGTGCCTCCATCTGGGTCGACTATTGATGCAGTTGGTGATTGAATGATAATTGACTCAGCGCTCCGAAACCTAAAACAATAGAAGCAGTAGAATCCAACCACTATAAAGTCAACTCAGAATGCGAACATCGCTTTTGTGCACCCAGGAACCTTTAAAACCGGGAAGGACCGAGTCCTACGTTCGTGTGCGGCAGCTAAACCGTCACACTTTGCCGGACATAACGGCCGTTGCACTTTAGTGGTCACACTGGGGTACTGTACGTACTTGTGGTCAGAAAGGAGGGCTGGTGCACTACTGACGTCAGCAATTTTCAGCAGTGCGTTTGGCTAGGGTTGGCAACCCTACTGAATCCACGGTCATGCTGCAAAACACTAAATCGCACATCAGGGATGCCGACGGCGCATTTCATCTATTATTTCGTGTGTGCAGAGAAGTATGTCTCTCAAAGTCTAATAGGCGCTGCACTCGACTGCATCCGTAATGAGACTTCATCACCCTTTGTGACAGTTGATGGACTCTGTGTGTTGGCGGTGATAGGGTGCCGGTCTGGCCCGGAGTGTGGGGCCGCCCCCGATTTGCTGTGGGGGAGTGCAGTGAATCTTTACCACAACAATGGGTGTGCCATTAGGCTGCACACACATTGTGCTGTCGCTGTGTGTGGTATCTGTGGGGCTTCTCGTGTGCTGCGTTGCGCCTCCAGTGCCCGTGGAAAAAAAAGTGGAGGCAATTCGAGGAGTCCATCCGTCGGGTATGGGAGGGACAATTTCGCTTGCCAAAAAAGCTTGTCACGTGCGTTGCAATGATAGCTCCTATAGATTGGTCGATCGCATGTTTGCGCATGCCTGCGGAACGATTGTTATCGATTATCCAACCACACATTGATATGCATCTTGTAGAAGTCTGATTTGGTGTCATTTCCTGTGTGTGCGTGCAGCCGCATGGAGATACTCCCAGCCATCTTTTTTATGTTTGGACGGCACGCGCTCGTTTGATCCTGCTGTTGTGAACGACGACTACTGTGACTGCATTGATGGGAGTGATGAACCCGGTAAGCAAACTGCTGAACCTGGCCGAACTGCGACGTTAGTCCATTGTGTTCGTGTCAATCAGCACATGCTATCGAGTATTATTATAGAAATCGAATATTCTGAAGAAAGCCATGTCATTCATTCTTCTATTTCATCGGCCGGTGTCGCATATGCGCGCATCTTGTACTCCAGGCACTGCCGCGTGTCCTCAATTCAAGTTTTTTTGCCTCAACCGAGGCTCGAGGGGAGTGTACATTCCCTCCTCACATGTCGACGACGGTGGGTACATTGGGAACCTGTCTTCAGTCGCGAAATGGCATTATTTGGAGCTTCACAGTGCAACTAAGAATACCTCATATCTCATCCTTGTTTTCTGCAGGCGTGTGCGACTGTTGCGACGGCTCCGATGAGTTTCTTTCGGGCAAGCAATGCCCATTTGCGTGCCCCAACGACGGAGAAGATGACGACAATGACGGTGCATTTCTTGCACGCGAGGCTGCGGTGAAGAGGGTGGCAAATGGAGATGCGCCTGCGCCTGCGGGTGTGGGCGTGGGTGTGGATGCGGATGTCGGTGTCAATGCGGATCCCATTGGGGACGCCGAGGCACGCCCTGGTGGCGGCGACGGTGATGGCGAGGATACGGAGCATCACGAGGTTTGTGTTGAACATTTGGTCTTATAGCACGCCGCTCACATCAGATCACCCATGATTTTGTTGGTGGTGTTTGCACACTTTTCTTTGGTGCGACGTTGTCAACTGCGTTGTTGTTCCACTGTTACTGACTCTGCATATGTATGCGTGTTCGTGTGTTTATGCGTGTGCGTGTGTGCGTGCGTGTGTGTGTGCTGTGTGTGCGTGCATGTGTGTGTGCGTGCGTGTGTGTGTGTGTAATGTGTGACGACTACAGAGGCAGCCTATTTTTCTGGGCACTACCGAAATAACTCCGGATGCAACGTATGGCTTCGTGCACATAATCATTCTTCTGGTCGGGTTCCACGTCATCGTAGGAGTATCCAACCCCCAATCCGAAATCCATTTGCTGTTTGAACGTATCTTCGCCGTTGACGGTTGTACTTCCAGAAGAATACCTTGAGTGTGCGTGTATTTGTGACAGCTTTCTTGACTTAAGTACGAAATGGACGATCATTCAATTTTTATGCCACTCTTACGGCAGGTCTACTGGGCGATGCGGACATACGGCGTCACTTTGCACGGATCCCGATTGAAGCCGTTTAATAAGGGCATGTGACGGCGTCCCCAGTCAGGACGAGTATCAGTGGTGCGGTTTCTCAGTTGATTAAAATTACTTTTGGTGCGGAGGTCAGTCCCGCCCGGGCTACATCAAGGGGGGCTGCGGTTACTCACTTTATTTCAGGCCGGGGTTAATCGGAAGCCGAAGACTGTGACACCACGTGGTGTGCCAAAAACGGAACGCCCTGCCATAGTGTGCGACATGACTGTACTCGAATGCCCGGCGTGGCGCGCAGTCAACGCTAAGCATAACGACTCACAACTGTAACAAAGAAGCCGTGTAATCTGGCGGCATGGGTTCAGCCAGAGCCCGGCCGGGACTACGGCTGCTGAGCCGAGGACTTTTGGTTCACGGCCATTTTCACTACTCAGTAAATTAGCCGAGTATTCGGCAGCATTCGTTATTAATTAGCCGAGTATTCGGCAGCATTCTCCAATCACGTGCCATTCACCGAGCGACCACCCCGTATGTTACGCTCGCCGATTGCCAGCCAATCAGCGCATTGCGTTTGTGCCATGTGACCATGTGACCGTCCCCATACAAAGCCCCATACAGAAGAGTGGCTTCTCTGACGGAAACGGCGTCCCATACATTGCCCATAGTGAAGACCAGATAGGCATTCCGTGGCTTGCAAAATGCTGAGTGACTTGCGCACTTTTAATGAAATAAAGGGTTTACCCATACATAATCGATAATGAGACGGCCCCTAATAATCCTCATTTTTTTAAAAACGTCCATATCCCGCGCTTTCCGTGCGCTTTCATTGGTCGATTCAATCGGGGCTATTGAGATCATTTATCTGCTTAATACCGAGTGGGAAATCGGCTTCAATATCACTTTTCACGCTCTTTGATTGAGACGCAACTGTGTATGGAGTTCGCGACGGCTCCTCTTCAGTATGCATAATGTATGCGCGCAGAGTGGACACATTGATGTCGGGTAAGTAGGTTTCCAATTAGACACCCAGCGTATGGGGTTGCAGGGTCAGCAAGAATGAGAGTGACCATGCACACACACACACACACACGCACACACGCACACGCACACACACAGGAACGTCACTCGAAAGGAGCTGATCGGCGGATGTCACTCACGAGGTGCATCCACCCCAGTGGGCAGCTGTCTCGTTGTGCGTGCGTGCGTTTTGGTGCAAGTTAAAAGCAACCAAGATACACACAATGATATGTTGAGAGAGTTGTTCTGACTGTGTGGTGTGCGTGTACTCAAACGCATTCAACAAAAATGTCGCGCTCCATCCTTATCATCGCCCTTGCGATTGCTGCCGTCGCCAGCGTTGTTGCTGCTGCAAGCGACCCTGACATCGACCGCAACTGCCCACAGCTCATTGAGGCCCGGGGATACCCTGTGGAGACGCACATTGTCCAGACTGGTATGTTGCGTGCCCATTCTCTCTGTTTGTGTGTGTTCATTATTGCGGATTCTCAGAGGCTAACTTGAAGTGACCATTATCTCTTTCTCCTTGTGAATCAGATGATGGCTACCGCCTCACAACATTTCGCATTCCTCACGGAAAGGATGCAACTCTCCCCCGCCGCGGCGCTATTATTCTGGCGCACGGCATCCTCGACTCGTCTGTCACGTGGGTGATCAACGGAGCGACGGACAGCCTCGCCTTCATCCTCGCTGACGAAGGCTACGATGTGTGGCTTATGAACGCACGTGGCAACGACTACTCCCTTGCGCACACGAAGCTAACGCCGGATGATCACGCCTTCTGGGACTTCACATTTGACGAGCAGGCCAAGTTTGACGTTCCCGCCAACGTCGACTACATTCTCGCGTCCTCCGGATTCAACTCGTTGAGCTACGTCGGGCATAGCCAGGGATGCACTCAGATGCTTGCCATGCTGTCGTTCCACCGTCCTGACATTGCGCACAAGATCAACTGGTTTGTCGCGCTCGCCCCTGTCGCCCACATTGGACACACGACCAGCCTCCTCGTGCGCGCACTCGCCGACCTCCACACGGAGAAGATCTTCCAGCTCCTCGGCGTTGGCAAGTTCCTTCCCGGAATCGATCTCCTTCACAAGATTGTCCCTGGCATTTGCACCGTGACGCCGTGGATGTGCGAGTCTGTCATTTGGCTCGTTGCTGGTTTCGACAAGAAGGACTTGAACCAGACGCGCCTTCCCGTCTACACTTCGCACTTCCCCTCGAGTGAGTATCACAATGTCATTCTGTGGTACCTGTGTCTGTTTGTAGGCGCCACTCCAATTTGTCGTCTGACTTCATGTCTCTATTTTGCCCTTCTTGTGCACAACAGGCACGTCGGTGCGCAACCTTGTGCATTGGTCGCAGATGGTGCGCTCGGGCATGTTCCAGCTGTACGATTTTGGCAGCGACAAGGCCAATGAGGCCGTATATGGTGCTGGACAGACGACGCCCCCCAACTACCCCGTCGAGCGCATCGGGTGCGGCATTGCCATTTTGGGCGGCGGAAAGGACGATCTTGCCGATTTGAAGGATGTGCAGACCCTTGCTGCGGCCGTCCGTGAAGACCGCATCTACACGGAGGTGTCGCCCTACGCCCACCTCGACTTTGTCTGGGGCATGGACGCCAGCGACGGCGTCTACAAGCAGCTGCTGGACATTCTCGAAAAGTGAGTTTGGGTGGCTTCCGTTGGTGCTTGTGTCTTTTGTGTTGTATGTTCTATAAATGTGACAGAGCTGGTGTGTGTTGCGTTGTTTTGCTGACCCCTCTCTCTCTCCCTCTCTTATTGTTGCGGCAGGGAGAGCCCCGTCAAGCGCATCTTCCAGGACGGTCGCATGATTGAGCTTGCCCGCGTGGCGCCCAGCAACAGCAACAGTAACGGCGGTGCTTCAGTGGACAATGGCCAGTCGGAGTCGAGCGGATCAAACAAGGCCCTGCCCATTGCCCTTGGTTCTGCAGGCGCCCTTGCGGTTGTCGCCGCCGTCGCCGGACTTGCCATCTACACCCGCCGTCGCGCACAAATGGCAAAGGAGTTTCCCCCGCTCATTGCATCCTCCGAGTCGGGAGAGCATGCCGCAGCCTCTTCGTAAGATGGGACACAATGGTTATGTCCAGGACCATCGAGAATGCAAGCCGTCTATCTTGCTTCTCTGCTATACATTCCTCGCGCGTGCGTTTGCTATAATTTTTCTTCCCTTGATGGTGCTTGATGCTTGATGCATGTGGAACCCGTATTGGATTGAGCGACTCGTTTTACTTGTTTTTTTCCCTCGAGATTCTGGCCGTCTCGACGGAGTGCGAGTGTGGCGTGTGCTGACGAGCGCTGTGCGTTTGCGGTTCCCGATTCGAGACGCGTTATGTCATCCAAATTGTGTGAATACATCCGTCATCCACAACAAAAGGAGACAACAAAGCCGACAAATGCAGCTTTGCAGTGTTTCGTTGTTTTAACATTAGGCACAGGGACTGCAGAAACCGATCACACACACAAAAAGATCTGACGTTTCATGTTACTCGTGTCCGTGGACGTGCGGGCATCAGTCATCACGTGCTTACCGCCACGGTCACACGGCTGGTCACTAAAGGATGATTTGAAAGTGGAATCAACATACAAGATGATTCTTTCACTAAGCAAGAAACGCACTGCAGCCAGCACAATGACAGCAAGCAGTGGCGATGAAGACGACTATGCTGGCAGTCGCGGCAGTGCCCAGTACAGGGCGGATGCGCATCTAGTTACAGATGTAGTGTCGTCCACGCGGGAAGCGCCCATGCTCCCTCGCCACAGAAGCCACCACCATGCTACCCCACGCGCCAGTCTAGCTTCCCGCTCAACTGCATCACTTGAAGACTCATCGCACACGGTCGTCGGCGATGACGGTGGCTTCGGAGTCGTTGGTGGCGAGAGATCTGCCGACGATATACACGCACTAAATGACAATGCTGCGGCAAACGTGGATTACGAGGCTCTTTTGCGAAAGATCTCATGGCGAGTGTTGCCCGTGCCAATGCTGATGAACATGCTCAGTTTTATGGATAGAGCGAACTTATCGAATGCGCACGGAACAATCACACGGGATCTTTATCTCAGCGAGACTGAATACGGAGTTTCCGCTTCCATCTTCTTTGCGGCGTACATTTCGTTTGAGATTCCAAGCAATATGATGCTGGAGGTGAGCTGTTTGCAGTACATACCTCATTGCCTCTGGTTGATTTCTCACCAGGTTCGGTACCTGTCCGCTTGTGATTTATTAATCCATCTTGTACGATGTTGTATGCTTTGCATCCTCCCCATTCAGCGAGTCGAATTGCGAAAGTGGATGTCTGCGATCATGGTAGCATGGGGACTAGTGTGCACCATGACAGTGTTCGTCAAGGGATTTTCTGGTCTCATGGTGAGTTCAGCTTGTCGGGTGTGGGTGCAGCAGCAGTCGCTGATCCGCCCAGGTTCGACTCCAGTGCATCTATAGCGACCCATTATCGATCTTTGTCACTGACAGATGTTGCCTCATGCACTCGTTTTTTGTGCTGTGCCCATTTCACTCATGAACAACAACCGCCTGTCACGCAAATTACACTCCAATCGCAAATGCAATCCCTTGCTCCCTTGCGGCAGATCGCGCGCTTCTGCCTGGGCTCCGCTGAGGCAGGCCTCTTCCCAGGTCTCATTCTCTACTTTTCACGGTGGTTCACAAAGGCCGAGCTGTCGCGTCGTTACGCAATCTTCTATTCATCGCAGACCATGTCCAATCTGCTTGGCGGACTCCTCTCCTATCCGATTCTGCACATGGATGGCACCCTGGGACTGCGCGGGTGGCAGTGGCTGTTCATAGTCGAGGGCCTGCCCACCATTGTCTTTGGCTCGGTGGTGTGGATGCTCCTGCCTGAGCGTCCGTCCAGTGTCACGTGGCTGTCCGTCGCGGAGAAGGGGTTTTGGGAACAGAGGATTGCGGCGGCGAGAAGCGGCGTCCCGTCGTCGGCAGGCAGTCACTCGGCGCGTGCGTCATTTGCGGTGAGTGTTGCGTCACGCGTAGACTTCATAGATGTGCTAAACAGCACGAAACCGCCGCCTTTTGTTTTGTGGACAAATGCGTTGCTTCTAAGTTCTCCTTTGGCAGTTGCAGCAGATGAGGGAGGGAAAGAGCCTGTTTTTGTGCTTTTATCAGCTGTAGATGCTGTTCAATTACGTCGTTGCAATAATTTTACGTCGTTGCAATAACTTACGCCATGCACCGCATGTGGCCACTCTCCACACGCACGCACGCACGCACATACACACACACACACATACACACACACACACACACACACACACACACACACACACACACACACACACACACACACACACACACACACACACA
>CALSCR010000300.1:0-10603 GCA_943704495.1 Pigoraptor chileana
TGTGTGTGTGTGTGTGTGTGTGTGTGTGTGTGTGTGTGTGTGTGTGTGTGTGTGTGTGTGTGTGTGTGTGTGTGTTTGTGTGTGTGTGTGGATGTGAGTGAAAGAGAGGCTCTCGGCATACAAAGCTCCTCAGACACAATCGCAAAACTCCAGCGAATGTGCAAAGATTGTATATGTGCAAATTTGCAAACGACAATACGTTCCTGTGAACAATCCAGTAAAATTGGATACTGAAAGTGTTCGCAAAAAACAAATATACATTCCACCCGCACATACGTACACAGATCACACACATTTCCCAAGCAATTACACAAAATGTTGTGACGCGCACACACCTTCTTTGTCAAAAGTAACCATGAACAGGCAGTGCTCAACGCTTTGGTCAGAACCTGTCATCAAACTCCACTTTCTGAACGATTTCGCCGCAAGGTCACCGGCAGTTGCATCTTCAGACACGACAAAACTCGCATACGAGTTGTCCGGTGTAAAGATGCGCACACACGCCATGCCCTGTGTTGCAACATGAGAAGACGAGCATGTTCACAATGGATGCAAGTGGTTGTTAGCCGAGAAGTATCCCAACAACGGAAAAGCCCCGGAAACCCAATCGATAGCCAGGACACACCCGCCCCATGTGTTCCAGCAGCATGCATACAGTCGACCACACTGCAAGTTTAATCGAGCTTATTGAAAAGTATCATTCCGGCGAACTGGTGGATGCGCTTGCGATGTGCGACGGCATAATAACGGCAAGCGTGCGGTATCAAGCACACACAGATTCGATTCCTAACAGCGCACCTCTTTTGGCTTGTTGTTCGTTTGTATGGGTGCGCCCTTTTCAATCTCGCTGAGAAAGGCCAGACCGGCCATACCAGCAGCCTCAGTGAGATCCCGCAGGCTCCTAATAGAACGAGAGTGACGTCGTCGAATGCACACAGTCAGCACAAAACAGGCCAATGCATGATAGCAGCTTCAGTCACCGACTCTTTTTCACACTCCCACTCGAGTGGGTGGTATGAGCAGATATGCTACGCAGCTATGTGCGGCTGGCTTGGTGAGCATACAGGCAACACTCCCTCCACAAATGACAACAATGACCACATGCAAAACACACAACACAGCGGCTGCGATGATGCGCACCTTCCTCGCGCAGGGGCCATAGCGGGCCCCTCGCTCACTTGCTGTTTCTTAATCTTGACCATTCTTTAACTGCAGAATGGTATCAACTGGACTCTGTCGATGGCATCTTCCTGTTGTTGAGACAGGTCGAAATGTGGTTGCACTACGGTGCGGCAATACGAATGGAGAAGGGCGACTGACGGATGGATCACACATGCAGACACCTTCGGATACAACGATGAGTCCAATGCATGTAGCTCAGAGGCAGCGTCGTACATTAGTGTGCCCTGTACTGCGCATCATCGCAATACCTTTTATGCCAATTGGCCATAATCTCCTGCTGGATGCAGCACACACAGCGCATGCTGGATGCAAGCACACAACGCAGACTGGCTTTTGTGTCAACAAACCGCCACTTTTGGGTCTGACGCTATCCGAGCTTATTTGAATTGACAAGATGCGGAAACGTCGTCTAGATTTCGTTGAATTTCAAATAAATTCGTCCGGCTCAAGGGCTCAAGGCGTTTGGGCTGGCTCCTACTAATACCACTAAAACACTACTGCTGCTGCTATGGGTTGCATATCTCCGCTTCGATGAGGTACTCATGCCGTGGCTCCCTGCTTGCCACTACAACTCCATACGTCTCTGAGGCAAGCTGACCATTGCGTTTCCAATTCTTCGACGAAGTTTGTTGTGGTGAGACATTTTTATTATAAAACGCAAAACATGAAAATTCTCTCGCAGCAGCCACATACCAACGCCACCTGTTGATGCAACAGACAGAAAACAAAAAGTTAGAATTATTCATACTACACACGCAAGGCGCTGACGCCAATACACATAAAGAACCTCTGCGTTGTTGAGATCCAATCAGGACACGTTTATAATCAGCGAGCGGTATGGCATTGCAGATGCAGGCGATGCACTGCGCTCATACCACCTCAGACGCAAATTAAAGACATCATATTGGACCTTCAAAAAGTGCAAAAGTGCATATCTTGTAAGGGACACAAACAACACTTATATGTACAAAAATATGCGATCATTCACCTGATGAGCCGTTCTCGGAGGTCAGACGCAACGCCAGCATAAAACCTACACAAAATTATGAAGAGGATACAAAATGTTAGAATGGAAACTGTAAAAACAAAGAGGCCAACAGCAAAATGAGAGTGGAAGAAGGATCAGCCAGACGAAAAATGTACAGTGTTCATCAATTTGTTCAGAAGCAGAACTGGCTCGTCGATTTTGTTTCATCATTATATCTTCCAGAAGAGCAAAGGTGCATGTATCACAAACACTCACCACTCAACGCAAACAACTCAACTGGAAATCACGGCTGAAAGCGATGCCAGAGAGTACCTGCAAGGATGAGCAAAGAGCAATGTTAGATTGGAGAACGAAAAATGTATAAAAACACTTAAGTGGGGATTGGTGTGGGCCTCATTACTTCTCAGAGGGTAATTTATGTTTCTCCTCAGTAGCACGAATGCTGTAGGCGTGGTGCATAAATTTTATAATCATTGGCCGCACATTACGGAATGTGAACAAGTAAAGAGCTAATTTCGTACAAGGAAAACACACCTTCAACAAATGATTTTGTGAGTGTTGCTGAGAGCATCTTCCCCCTATTTATAGTAGATGCGTTCCCATGAAACACTGGTGAACACGCGGCAGTGTGAGGCGAACCCTGCCATGTAGTAGATTTTGTCAATCAGTTTTCCGATACATTTCTATTCATAACAAAGCTACTTACTATGGGCTTTCAGATGGACTTCCACGTGCCATGTGGGATTATCCGGAATAACCCGGGATCGTCCGAGCGTGAACACACCACGTGATGCGTATCACGTGACCACATTTCTGTGGCTATTTGTTTGTGACGGCGACTGCTGGTGAGACAGACTGCAGCTGCTAAAAAGAACACACAACAGTGGTCAACCAACATTAGAGAGCGAACTTCGCGTTCAACTTGTTTTTCAGACTTCATTTCTCTTTGGTCAGATCATTTTCTGCATTGCATTGTGCTGAACTGTGCTGCTACTGCACTCACGCACGGCGAGAATGGAAGGCGATGCCGATGCGATTGGCCGTCGCGTGGCGGTGCCCAATGGACGCACGGCCTGCGCTCTCGGAACAGTGGCGGTTGCCACGCGCGTGTTTTGGGAGGATGTGAAATGGCTGGGCGTGATCATGGACGAGCCGTGGATGCGGACGGGATTCATGGGTGGGTGACTGCAACTATCCGAGACAATTGAATCACCAGATTCTGTTACGAATGATAGGCGGGTGATAGTCGCACACACCGAAGAGAATATGCACTTGATCCCCGGGCAATTATAACCAACAAGAAGGTCGATGAAATCCCCATCATTGTAGTGCCGACAACTGGAACTGCGCACGGTCGGCGCTTTTTCAAGTGCAGACCCGGCCTTGGGGTGTTTGTGCCAGAGGACATGACCCTTCCGGAGGCATCCGCCCTTCAGTACAGAGGCGCTGCTGCCGAGAAGGCCGCGTCGCGATTCCAGTCGCTCTACCGGAAGGTAGGTATCTCTCTCTTTAGTTGTTGCATGTAGAGTCCATGCGCACAGCGCCTGAGATGCTCACTTGAATCCTACATCTTTAGTCGTTGCATACTTTGATGTGCCCAGGTGTGGATTTGTTGCTGCGTCTCAGTTCGTCGTCAGTCGAAGCGTGCCTTCGAATCATGAGTCCGTGTGTCTCTCACATTCCTTGTGGAGTCCAGGGCATAGCGCATACGACACTGACTTGTCTGTTCATTTACTATTCGCGTTCGTGCAGCATCGCAGCCGAGAAGGCGTCATTCAAGAGATCCGTTCCTTGCAGGCATTCCCAAGCGAGTTTAAAGTTGGCGCCAAGGTAAGAGAGCATGCATAAGCGCACACACTACCGAGAATACTCGTGCAGTTCCTTCAGTTGAAAAGCTATGATTGCCTATGGGGTGTAATCCTGGTGGACTTGCACCGCGCCGTGATTTGTCAACGAGCAATCCGTCGTGGTTTCTTCGTCTCGAACAGTTTGTGAGTGACATGCGTATGTCCACAATAACGCACAGGCGATCTTGCATCTTGAGTCTAGCGACGAAGACTGCACCATACGCTACATCGGACCCACAATGCTCGGCCGTGGTGTGTGGGCGGGCGTGGAGCTCGCTCTCCCCAATCCCACTGCGGGCGATGGCACTGCCGGCAAAGAGCGTCTATTCAGCTGTGTGGAGGGACGGGGAATGTATGTCCGATTGGCTCACATCACCGTCAAGAGGGAGCGATGGGCACTTCTCTCTGCCGCAGTTACTCTGACAACGGCTGCCCGCATCGCATCGTGGGACGCAGCGACGGCAAAACCCGCGATTAAGTCGTTTTCGTCTGTAGCCAGCAAGGTTGCCATGGCGTCGAAATTCGTGAAAAACACTGGCGCCGCCCTTCCCAAGAGCAAGCGAGATGTCTCTTGGCAGGACAGCGCTGCGGATCGGCACGCCTCAAAGGCGCCCATGCCAGCACCGACGTCCGCGACAGCTGGGCCAACCACAAGCACAAAACCAAGTGGATCTGCGTCGGATCTAACGCCGGCCGAGTTGAAGCTGTGTGGAAAGCTCCGGGAGCGCATGTTCCGCACGCGGGGAAATGGAAGTGCTGCGTGGAAGGGCGTGTGGTCGAGTGTGCGCGACAAGGAGGGCGAGTCGATGGTTGCAGAGCTTGCGGATATGCTGAGGGCCCGTGGTGGGACGTTTAGGGATCCGGACTTCACTCCGACGGACAAGTGAGTCGATTGGACACTCTCTGGCACTGTCTCTGTTTTGCTGTGCGAATCGTTGCGCATTTTGTTTGTTGCACTGTCAGATCCGCATTGTTTGTTGGAGAGGCGAATATTTGCTTAGCGACCTGTAGGCCATGCACACCACACATATACACACAGGTGCACACGAACACTAGAACTCACATGCAACAACAACAAAATCCACAAAAACCCCACACAAACCACTTTTCTGTTGGGTGCAGATCTCTCTTCATGGATCCGTCACGCCCCGCCAAGTTTCACCCCGAATTTCTAACCGATACGAATGGAAAGCGCGTGCCAATTGAATGGAAGCGGCCGTCGGAATTTGGCGATCCTACCGCAGTGGCTCGGGTGTTTTCGGAAGGAATAGATCCCGATGACATTCATCAGGGCATTCTCGGCGACTGCTACTTTCTCGCCGCAATTGCCGCATGCGCAAAGAGAAATATGCTTGTAGAAGATCTCGTTGTGGAAGACCACGACGACGTCGGGATTTACGCCGTAAAGTTCTTCCGGGAGGGCGCGTGGGTGACCGTTTTTATTGACGAGCTCATGCCGTGCTACAAGCAGGGCTCCGAGTGGGTACCCGCTTTCTGCCGATACGGCCGTGACAACCCGAAGGAGAAGGAAACGTGGTGCATGATCATGGAGAAGGCGAGTGCATGACTGTCCAGACATGACACCTTAGAATCCCTGTCGTCTCCTCCTGGGAATATTGAGCTGTGTCTGTTCCGTGGGGATGGAGTTAGATGTGTTTCACGGGACTGGCAACTGATCCAATATGTTGATTGGCTGCGATTGCGCATTGTGTCGCACTTACTGCCCTTGTCGTTTTTAACAGCCCTAGATACATATTTGTTCCTCCTTGCGTTTATTCCTTGTTCATTACCGTTTTTTATGACCTTACCAGCGTGCTCATCCAGACTAACAATGCTGCTTTTTCCACATGTGTGGCGACCCTTCATGCACAGGCGTGGGCCAAGTTGCACGGCAGTTACGAAGCGTGCATTGCCGGCGACACCATCGACGCCCTCAACTATCTCACGGGGGGAACAACAATGAACTTTTTGTTGCCAAGCGACGGGGCCGACGAGGAAGCCACAAACGAGGCGGGTCTGCTGCTCATGCACTGTGATGTGGTGGCGCTTTGGTGTTGTGGTGCGTGTGTGTGTGTATGTGTGTTTGTATGTGTATATGTGTTGTGAGTGTGTGTGTGTGTGAGCGTGTTTATGTATGTGTTTGTGTTTGTTTGTGATGTGTGTTTGTATAATGCGTGTTTGTATAATGTGTGTTTGTGTAATGTGTGTTTGTGTAATGTGTGTATGTGTGTATGTGTGTTTGTATATGTGTGTATGTGTGTTGTGTGTGTGTGTGTGTGTGTTATGTGTATTTATTTGCATGCGTGTGTGCTTGTGTGCTTGTGTGTGTGGCATTTTAACACCGCACCTGCACCCGCGCCCACACTCTATGCATCGCAGGCGTGGGAGAAGGCGACTGCCTTGGAAAAGCGCATTCCCTTCATGGCGAGCGAAGTGCGTCACTCGCTGTCCTCTGAATTTGCAAAGACAAAGGTATGTGCTCACGTAACAGTTTGATCGCCATCTGCCACTGATGGGCCAATTTTGTTTCGGTAGAACTGGCACCCAGCGCACTCTCTCCCACACTGCATACAGTGTGATAATCTGCATCCACGTGTATGGTTTGCATAATATTTCTGCAGGGACTCATAAGCGATCACGCATACTCTGTTCTTGCGCTGAAGGATACGAGGTCAGACGTCCGACTTGTCAAGGTTCGTGCGTGTGCGTGTGCGTTTGTGAGGATGTATGTGAGTTGTGTGTGAGGATGTATGTGAGGATGATGTATTTGCGCGCACGAGAGAGATCTAATCATTAAGATTTCTTTGCGTAACGTTGATAAAACGCACGTTTAATTACAATATCGACTTTGGGACATCAACCCAAAAGTGTCGAAACCCATGGGGCGAGTTTGAGTGGAGTGGTGATTACAGCGACAACAGTCGCGTGTGGACGGCCGATCTCAAGCGCGAGGTATGTTTTGTGGTCATTACGCCTCTGCATCTCCATTCTTCTACTTCTGTCACAACGCTGGGTCGCCTTTTGTTTTGTTTTGTGCCAGTGTTTTTGATGGATGGTGTGGTGGGAATCAGTATTAGTGTGTTGAAGTAACAAAGGTGTGTGATCGGAATGTTTACCACCCCGGATGAGCACACTCTGATTGGTCAGCTTATTTCGGGGGTTTTGTGACACCAACAGTCAACACACACACACACACACCTTTACGCAACTTCTGCTACTTCTACTTTTACTACACACACACATGCGCGCGCACACACACACATACACACACACATACACACACAATTGAATGCTCGCAGTCCACCAACACACACACACACACACACCACACACACCACACACACACACACGCACACACACACACACACACAATTGGATGCTCGGAGTCCACCAACACCTCCCCATTCACCCGCCCTGCCAAACTCTGCTATTCACCAAAGAAGGGTTTCAGTGGGTGTGCTCCTTCCATCACCTCTTAAATCAACACCTCCACACCAACATAATCTATTGCGCACCGATACAACAACAAACCACACAGGTTGGATATGTGAACTCTGACGACGGCTCTTTCTGGATGGCCTTTCGTGATTTTGCGGAACACTTTGAGAACATTGGCTTGTGTCTTCCACTTCCGCTTGGCTACAACTACGCATCCATCCGCGGCTCGTGGACTGCAGAGAGGTTGGAACTGGAGCAGAAAGAGAAGATTGCAAAAGAAATCAATCAAGTGTTGCTCTAATGTGGCAGTTGTCGTTTTTGGTTCGGGTGCATTTAATTTTATTCAGGCTGTAAACATCATGTAAACCGAGTCGTTCATCCACTGTCGTCTGGCCCTCTCGAAGCATTGTTGACTTGAGTGCATCCTCGCATTCTGATTCCTCCTCACTTCGTTTTTTCCTTTGTTTTGAAATTGCATTTGTGGCTATGCCTGCTCCAACATTGTGCTGTCTTTGCGTCTCACATCCCCGCGGGGCATCGGGCATCCTCGTCACGTGCAGCACTGCGGGTGGATGCGCCATCGAGACCTTCCAATTCAATCCGACGTATTCTGTCGAGTGCGACGAAGGGCCTGTCGTGTTTACGGCCGCACAGCAAGACATACGGGGCAGCGAAACCCCGTTCCTCGACTTCCGTCTCTTTGTCTTTCGGAATCCCACGGGCCCACTCAAGCCGAGTGAAGCGGTGCTCACGGTCGACTGCATCCGTCGGACGGCGTCGGCTGAATTTTCCGTTCCGAAGGGGCGTCGGAAGGACCGTCTTGTGTGCGTGGTGGCCGCGTGGGGAGCGGGCGTGGAGGGTACATTCTGGCTGACGGTGTCGTCGCGCAGTCCCATTGCGGTGTCGCAGTTTGTGCCGACGGAAGTGACCTCCAAAGACGCACAGCGCATGAAGGCTGTGGACAGTCGCATTCCGTTGTGTCTCGTCTGCAACACACCCGTTGAAGGTGCGCTTGGTTTGTGGTTTGCGTTTGTGTGCTTTTGTTTGTTTGCGTGTGTGTGTGTGTGTGTGCGTGTGTGTGAGCGTATGCATGTAGGACTTCCAAACTATTGAAAGAATGCAAAAAGCGCCCAACTTCACGTCGACTGCGTCTTCGTTCTACTGTGATCTCTCCTGTCTCGCAGCCCTTTGTTTACACATTTACCACACTCAAACACAGGTGTTTTTTACGCGTATGTTGAGGGAAAGTGCCATTCCAAGTGCAATCAGCGATACGTCGAGATGACCTCAGACAAGTGCCATCAATGCAACGAACCGGTGAGTATGTGTGTGTGAGTGTGTATGTAGTATAGATGTGTTGTGGGTGTATTTGTGGTAGATGCATGTCTGTGCCTTTGTTGGTGTGCGGGCTGCGCACTGCAAGATTAGCTTTTCGTTTTCAGTTTCTGCGTGCAATTTGAGTTTATTAACGATTGCTTTGTGAATGTGTCTCACCTTCCGTCTGCTCTTTTATTGTGTGTGTAGCTGTGTGCGGTTCAGGGTCGATTCAGCGGACAATACTTTGTTCTCGTCATTGCTTCAAATGAGCACAAGGTATGGGGCCTGTCTGCAAGAGCATTCTTATGCCGGTGTGGCCTTTGAGACACTGCATGCATATTATTCCCTCGCACACCCACTCTTTTACACTCACGCACACATAGGGAACCATATCCACACCTGGAGATGCAATAATGGGCATTAGCGCATGCGCGTAAATAAGCGATTTCCAACAAACACACACCCACACACCCACACACACACACATACACACACAAACACAAACACAAGTCAAATTACTAAGCGTCGTGCAGTCGAGACAACACACAGACTAAAACAGGTACATCTATGCAAGCACACCTGACGCCCATCATTAAACTCCACCCGAATATGACAGGTCCACCAAGAATGCTACGAAACATTCCAAGAGAAAAACGCGCCCAAGTGTGCACATTGCAAGAAGAGCATTCGGGAGGACAAATACAAAGTGTTCAAGGTGCGTTGTGTGTGTGTGTGTGTGCATATGCGCGTATTTGTGTATTATATACAATTTGTGGTACTATAAGATGCATGTGCGTGCAACTCAAAGATCAAGTGGGCCTGATTGTCAGCGTGCGCCCACAATTGTCTGGTTATGTTTGCGGGATCAGAAAGGCCATTTCGTCGTTCCTCCCCTCCTCTCTCCCTGTTCCCGTGCACATGCGCCTGCTCTTCTCAACCATTTTGCAATATTGCGCGCGCTGTTGTATGTGTCCACGCAATTCCATCTGCACACGTGCTTGCAGGACGGCACCACTGTGCACGACAACTGCTTTGCAAAGTACACCGAGACCCTTGCACCAAAGTGCTGTCAGTGCCAGCTGCCCATACTTGCAACGGGCAAGTTCTCTGGGAAGTTCTACCGCGTCCTCGATGACACCGACCAGGTGCGTTGCGTTTTGTGCTTGATCTGTCAGTGTGCAACCATTTTGTCGCAGCTCCTTGTATTCCTGTCTCTTTTTATACGCGCGCGCGCGCGCGCGCGTGTGTGTGTGTGTGTACTCTCAACCATGTGAACATAGTTTACCACTCTTTTATCCGTGGCCTTCGCGTCGTATTTAGTGCACTTCGATGTAATGATGATTGTGTGACCTGCCCTTTAGCCCTTGTCGAGTCTAGTTGGGTGAAGTCAATTCAGCACTTCTCCACTCCCTCCTGTTGATTATACTGAACCCCCGTACTGGTGTGCGTCAATCATTGCACGGTCGTGATGCACGTTACTTACTAACATTATGGTTACTTTGGTTTGATATTGTACCCTTGCCCGTTCTCACGTGATTCACCAGGTCCACCTCGAATGTTACGAAGTGTTTCAAGCGGGGAATGGGCCGGCGTGCACCGTTTGCTTCATGCCGATCGTTGACAAGACATACCAGGTGTGTGTGTGTGTGTTGTGTGTTTGTGTGTGTGTGTTTGTGTGTTTGTGTGTGTTTGTGTGTGTGTGTGTGTGTGTGTTTGTGTGTGTGTGTGTGTGTGTTTGTGTGTTTGTGTGTGTGTGTGTGTTTGTGTGTGTGTGAGTATATATATATGTGTGTGTGTATGCAAGTGTGTGTGTGTGTGTGCGTGTGTGTGT